>PVKB01003029.1:0-100456 GCA_004027205.1 Ctenodactylus gundi
TGAGCCTCTGCTGGTCGGGAGGGATGCCTTCTTTATCCTGGATCTTGGCCTTCACGTTTTCGATGGTATCACTGGGCTCCACCTCCAGGGTGATGGTCTTGCCAGTCAGGGTCTTCACAAAGATCTGCATACCACCTCTCAGGCGCAGAACCAGGTGCAGGGTGGACTCTTTCTGGATGTTGTAGTCAGAAAGGGTGCGACCATCTTCCAGCTGCTTGCCTGCAAAGATGAGCCTCTGCTGGTCAGGAGGGATGCCTTCTTTATCCTGGATCTTGGCCTTCACGTTTTCGATGGTATCACTGGGCTCCACCTCCAGGGTGATGGTCTTGCCAGTCAGGGTCTTCACAAAGATCTGCATTTTGACCTAGAGTTTAAAAAGAGTAGAAGTGTCACTCAGACTGTTACTTGACATCTAAAGACACTCTTCAAAAATGATTAACTCTAGAGCAATCCACTTCAGAACCCCTTCTAATTAGTAGAAGCATCTATCCTCTTCTTCCAAATAATCCACCCGTTTTGCAACTTAAAAGACCTACCAACCACTCAACCAAAAAAAAAAAAAAGCACTGGTTCTGTTCTTTCAAAACATAGACAGTGGGGCAGGGCTTTAATCTCAAAACTGGGAGCCTGAGATGGGAGGATCACACGTTCCGGATCACAGGCTGGATGGGTGACTTACTGAGATTCTGTCTCAAAATCAAAACTAAAATATAGGCTGGGTGGCAACTCTCCCCGGTGAGTGGAAGCTTTCATCCCTCTATCCTCCTTTTCAAAATAAAACTACCCTCTAAAAGAGGTATGAGGGCTATGGGCTCGATCCCCAGAAACAACGTACCAAAAAAAACCTTGAAGCACACATTAGGATCTCTAAAATTCCCCTCACTTACCACTAAGCATACAAAAACGAGTCAGGAATTCCCACTGGACAGAAACAAAAAACTAGCGCTCTTTTTTAACTACCACACAAGTATCTCTCCATATTCCGGTACTTATGTTTCTCCACCTCGCGTTTTTTTTTTTTTAAGCAGGGTCTCGCTCTGTAGTTCAGGCTAACACTGCATTCACGGCAATACTTCTACCTCAGCCTCCCCAGTGCTGGGGTTACAGGCGAGCGCCACCACCCCGGCTTTCTGTGGTGCTGGGGAAATCTAACTCGGGGCCTTCCGCTTACTAGGCAAGTGTTTTAACCGCTGTGCCATTCCTCCAGCCCATTAATTTTTCATAGTAAACTAAAAACTAAACCCCAAAGACATCCCCCCATCGCCATTTAAAGAGAAACAAAACCGGTTTTCCACATTTTGTAATTCACTGTTAAAGTTTGCACAGATCACAGAACCTGTTTCCCGCTTTCCCCTGCTTTGGTAAATGAGAAGAAATCTCCATCTGCTCAGCGTCCGTTGGTCTCTGCCTTCTGTCGGCAAGTGCCGGCCAGTCCCGCGCCCCGCGCGCAAACAAGGCCCGCTGTTCCATAAAGGCGCGGCGCCGCGTCACCTCGGCCTCCCCTCCCCCAACCCATCTCTTGAGGCCCACAGAACCCCCCAAAGCGGCCACCTAAACCTCACTTAGATCCCTTCTCCGTTCCTCCCACGTCCCCAACACTGTAGCCCACTACCCGCTATCAAATACAAGGATACCTAAAAGTCGTCAGCCGGGTACACACACCAACGAATGAAGACACGACCACTCCACAAAGCCGCTCGCCAATGAAGGCCTCGGGCAAGGGAGCTGAAATTTATGCAACGTCTGTTGCGTGACTTAGCACTTCTACGTACAGCTGGCCCCGTGCGCCTCTGAAAGTAGTTCTCGCGGCTCCACCTCCAGCAACACAATTAAGCTTCTCAACTGAAGCCCCGAATTCCTCACAGCAAAAGAGAGGATCCTAGCAAGGTGACTGCCGACCCAAGACGTTTCATCCTTCCCTTTTCTATTAGATGCAAAAATTATCCTGCGGATGAATCCGAGCCAAACGAACCGCCTCAAAAGCTCTGGAAACTTCCTTGCGGCGCGGACGCTGATTGGTGAGGTGCGTGAAGCTGAGGCCGGCGCTGATTGGTGTGGGACGCGGCAGCTCGATTGTTGCTGGGCTAGTGGACTGGGATGGTAAGACGGTGATGAGTAACTGAGTGCGCGTGCGCCGAAGAAGCGCACCCCCGAAAGGTGGCCGTTTCCGGCCGGACATGGAAGACTAGGACTTTGGTTCCGGTCTCCAAAATCGCCTTCCCTTAGATTTTCACGGCCTTAGCCCAGGAAGGAATGGGCTCCGCAGCGAGTTTTCTTGGCGAGCCTGGTTCATAAATGCAAAAGACTGGCGTCATAGATTGAAGTTGCTTTTCCCGATGTTCGCCGTTTTATAAACTCAAGCCCCTCAGTCTGGCCGCTCCTCGTTTTTACTTGGGGTTACTACAGCGTGTGACGCTATTAATTAAGCTTCTATTTTCAGATTGCTTTGTCTGTTTTCCTAGATTCTCATAATGTCCGGAGGACGTCTAAATCTAGGCGTTGTAGCGGGCCGCTGTGCGGGCGCGCCCTTCGAGCGGCGTCTCGAACTGTCGGGGCTTGCGCTTCCCGGCGCCGATCTGGCTCTGACCGCCCCTGCAAAGCCCTGGTGGTTTTCGAGACTGGTGGGAAAACGAATGGCACAGTAGGGAGCCGAAAGCAGGCTCAAGAAGCGGGGGTTCGCCTACAAGAAAGCAACTGGTATTCCTCCCACCGAGGCAGAGGCTTGCCCAAATAAAGCCAAGGGTGTCTTGACCACCTAGGACCAAGCAAGCGACTGGGTTCCCCAACGCCGTGGTGTGACCAATCGCCAGCGAGAAGATAACCCAGGAACAACATGAGCAAGGCGGAAGTGTTTGGGCCACAAGGTCACGCGGAGTCATGTGGGTGGAGGGTGTAAATAAGAAAATGGCTGTTCTTATTTTGTTTATATATGTGATAACCAACATTCAGAGTAAGAAGTGACAGGACTGGACGGGGCACAGCGAAATAGAGCGCTTGCCTAGTAGGTGCAAGGCTTTGTACGACTCCCCTGCACCCACCCGCTGCACACTGGGCGAGGTGGCTCGCCCGTAATCCCAGCACCCGGGAGGATTGCTTTGAGTTTGCGTCAGCCTGGGCAACACGGTGAGTTCAGGACCAGCCTTGCCTACGAGAGCGAAGCTCTGTCTCCGAAAAAAGAAATGCCGTTATTAACATATTAATCGATTTGGTAAATTTTACTTAGAAAAGATCGTCATTAAATTTTAACATTTGGCGCTGGAGGAATGGCGCAGCGTCAAGCGCTAAGTACCCGAGTTTATTCCCCTGGCGTGGTGGCGCACGCCCCCAGCACTCTGGAGGTTGAGACTGGAGGATTGCAGTGAATCCAAAGCCGGCCTGAGCTCCATACTGAGTTCCGGACCAGCCTGGGCTACAGAGCAAGACCTTGTCTCAAAAATAAATAAAATTTAACATCTGAGCATAACATTAAAATATCTAGATAAATAAACACGTAGCACGGGCCTGTGATTCCTACTACTCTGGGAGGCTGAAGCAGAAAGATGGCAAATTCGAGTCCAGCCTGCGCAATTTATCAATTTCTCAAAAATAAAATGGGCTTGAGGGCTGGAGTAATGGCACAATGGATTGGTTAAAGCAAGGCTCTGAGTTAGTCCCCCAGCACCACATAAAGCTGGGCATAGAGACGCTTGTCTGTTATACCAGCCCTCAGGAGGCTGAGGCAGGCAGATTGCAGCGAGTTCAAGGTGAGCCTGGACTACATAGTGAGTTCAGGACCAGTTTTGGTTACACAGAGAGACCCTGTCTCAAAATAAAATGGGGTTGAGATATAGCTTGGTGCTAAGACCCTGGATTCAATCAGCACCAAACAAAAAACACTTAGTCACCTGGATAGCTTTGTTTGCTTACTCACTTATTTATGTATTTACTTAGCAGTACTGGAGCATAAACCCAGGGCCTTTACAGTGAGCTACATCCCCAGCCCATTTATTTTTATTTTAAGACATGGCCTCACTGGGTGTGGTGGCACATGTCTGTAATCTTAGCATTCCAGAGGCTGAGGCAGGAGGGTTGCCATCAGTTTGAGCCCAGCCTGACCCTGTCTTGAAACAAATAGCAATAAAAAACAGAGTCTCACTGAGATCATGGCTGGACTCAAACTTGTCCTCCTGCCTTGGCCTCCTGTTGTGCTGACCTGCACCGCCAGGTAGCTTTAAGTTAAAATAAAAACTTAGGTCTACTGTCTACTGACTTGAATAAGAAGTAGACAGTCATTTCTCCAATTTTGGAAGTGGATTCAGACAAACTGGAGATAATTTATAAAATCTCTGTACAAAGGACAGACTGATTTTTCCTCAAAATGTGAGGTGATTTTTCATTTCTGTTAGCCTAACAATGAGTTTGATCTTGTTTCAACAACTAGGAGCTACTCATTTGTCATGCATGTTGATTCGCAGATTGAGCTGGATTAAGCTAGAATGCAGATCTCCTGACTGGCCTGATGACTTCACTGAGGGGTGTAGCAGTGGCTAGAAAAGAGTCTGTTGTTTTCTAGTTCAGTGTTTTCCTAGAATAGTCATTTGGTAACCACAACACGGAATACTGTTTTCAAAAGAAAGAAATATGCTGCCCCCAAGAAGAAACAACATGAGAGCCCACAGGCCTGTAGTCCCAGCACTCTGGGAAGCTGAGAGAGGAGTAGCAAGCTTGAGCCCAGCCTGGAAAATTTCATGACTTAGTGAGATCCTGTTTTTAAAAATAAAAATAGTAGCACATGCCTGTAATCACAGTATTTGGGAGCCTGAGGCAGGCTGATTGTCCTGATGAGTTCAAGGTCAGCCTGAGCTACGTGAGTGAGTGAAGGACTAGGAAAAAAAAAGGAAAAGAAAAAAGGCGGAAAGATTTAAAAAAAAAATGGGCTAGGAAAGTAACTCAGGGCAAAGGTCCTGGGTTTAATCCCTATTACACCCTACACCCCCCAATAAACAAGATGAGTTTTTTGCTACAAAATATTTAGTAATAACACATCATTTGTGGATTTTGTTCTGACTTTTTGAGACAGGGTCTTGCTCTGTAGTCTAGGCTGGTTCCAAGCTTACTGTGTAGCCCACACTGGCCTCAAAACTCAATCCTGCTCCAGCCTTTTGAGTGCTAGGATTACAGGTGTGTGCCACCACACCCAGTTTATGTGGTGCTGGATAATTGAACTCAGTTACTTGGCCTTGCTAGGCAGGTGCTTTAACAACTGAGCTATTTCTAGCACATCGTTTCTGGTAACGTGAAAGGTAATTTGTGAGAATAAAATAAAATTCATAAAGTCAAGAATTTGGTAATCTAGCACAGGATTTGGCACTGTACTCAAAGTTTGTTCACTAAGGTATAATTTTCTCTTTTGAATTGGAAAAAAAAGATTGTTTTAGCCTTAGGTACTAAGACGTAAAGCATAAAGAGAGCAGTGTAGAGGCTGGAGGAATGGCACAGCAGTTAAAGCGCTGTCTTGCAAGCATGAGGCTCTGAGTTTGGTTCCCCAGTACTATGTGTAACCGGGTGTGGTGGTGCACGCCTCTAATCCCAGCGTTTGGGAGACTGAGGCAGGACAATTGCCTTGAGTCTAAGGCCAGTCCGGTCTCCATAGTGAGTAGAGGACCAGCCTGGGCTACAGAGTAAGACAGTGTCTCAAAAAAATAAACAAAAACAAAAAACCCCAAAATGTTTTTAATCGTCATAAGCAAATGATTTTTTTCTCCATAGGCATTCTAGACAACATCTCTGAGTTATATCCCCATCCTTGAAACTGAATACTTGAGAGATTTTAAGTGATTGTACAAAAAGAATAAAAAATTGTGAAATGGCATAGTGGTGTTTGCCAGTAATCCCAGCACTCAAGGAAGCAAAGGCAGGAAGATGCAAATTCAAGCCCAATCTGAATACCCTATTGACATAATGAAAACTTGTTTCAAAGTAGAAATAAGGGCTGGGGGTCAGTGGTTAAAGTGCTTGCCTAGCACATGCAAGGCCTTAGGTTCAAGTTAGTTTCACCATATAAGGTGTGGTGGTGCATTCCAGTAATCCCACACTGGGAGGCTGAGGCAGGAGGATTGCTGTGAATTTCAGGCCTTCCTGGGCTACATAATGAGCCCAGGACCAGGCTGGACTACAGAGTGAGAACCCTCTCCTCTTAACCCCCTAATAGAAAAAAATTTAAAAAACAAGAGCTAGGTATATTATTCAGTGCTAAGGCTGTAGGTTTAAGTCCCAGTATTCCAGAAATAAATAAAAATAAAATTACAGAAATCTGTCATCAAAAATAGTTACTTGGAGCCAAACTCAGTGACACAAAGTATATAATCCTAGCACTGTGAGATGCTAAGGTTGGAGGATCACTGGATTTTTTTTTTTTTTTTTTTTTGAGGCAGGGTCTCCTCTATAGTCCAGACTAGTCCTGAATGCTTGAACGCCAGCAGTCTCCCTGCCTCAGCCTCTTGAGTGCTAGGATTGTCTACAGGCGTGCATCGCCATAGCAACTGTAAATTTGGAGCCAACTGGACTATGTAATGAACTCAAGGGCGAGCCTAGACTAAATGGTAAGGCCCTATACCAATAAATGAATAAATAAAGGAGAAATCCTGTCAATCTTTGCCAGTTTGACTACTTTAGATAACTCTTGTAAATTAAATCTTAATATTTTAATTTTTTTGAGGCAGGGTCTTTGCAGTTCCACCTGGTCCTGAACTCAATATGCAGCCCAGGCTGACTTCAAACTCATGGCAATCCTCCTGTGTCAGCCACTTCAGTGCTGGGATTATAAGCATATACCACCGTTTGCAGCGTATGTGGAGCTGGGGGATTGAAGCCAGGGCCTTCCTCTTCCTGGGAAAGCACTTTGACTGCTGAGCTACACCCCCACCCCTAATGTTTGTCTTTATGCGGGTAGCTTATTTCATTTAGAATAAAGTTCCTGAAGTTCATCCATGCTGTAGCATGTGTTGTAGCAAATTTTATTTATCTTTTTTTGAGACAGGGTCTTGCTCTATAGCCTAGCTGGTGGTTCTGAACTCAGTATGGAGCCCAAGAGCTTTAACCGCCGAGCCATTCCTCCTGCCCCTATTTATATTTTTTGAACAGGTATTTTATTTTATTTTATTTTATTTTATTTTTGAAGAAGGGTCTCACTCTGCAGCCCAGGCTGGTCCTGAACTCACTATGGAGCCCAGGCTGGCTTTGAACTTTGGGCAGTCCTTCTGCCTCGGGCAATCCTCCTGCCTGAGCTTCTTGAGTACTGGGATTACAGGTTTGCACCACTGTGCCCAGTTTATGTGGTGCTGGGGAATGAACTCACGTCCTTAACTCCCAGCTTATGAGTTTCTGGGGAATCGAACTCGGGTCCTTAGTGCTTAGAAACCCAAGAGGGCTGGAGGAATAGCTCGGCGGTGAGAGTGCTTGCCTAGCAAGCAGTGAGTACCCAACTTCGATTCCCCAGCACCACATAAGCTGGACATAGTGGTACATGCCTGTAAACTTAACACCTGGGAGGCTGAGGCCGGGAGGATCGCTGTTAGTTCAAGGCTAGTCTGGGCTACATAGTGAGTTTAGGACCAGCCTGGACTACAGAGTTAGACCCTGTCTCAAAAAAATATTGATGATTTGGAAGATAAGCTTAAGTGCACCAAAGAGGAGCCTCTGTACCCACAAAGGATGCTGGACCAGACTCTGTTTGACCTGAGAGATGTAGTGCTCCTCCCCAGTCCTGCCACCGCTGCACCACCGTCTGACCAGTCATGCCAGAGGCCACCCTGCCCGAAGCTGACTTTGAACTTGAGAGCCTATCTTTAACTGGAAGGCGCTTTCTCCTTTCAACACCCCCCTCTATTTCCCTCTTTTTCATCAGTCTGCCTTTTCCCAGGGACTCTGGCTGGGCCTGAGGCTGAGCACCTTTGGGAACAACAATTTAAGGGAATGGGAGCAAAATGCAGTGTCTTTAAAACCATGTTGTGGGGCTGGAGGAATGGCTCAGCGGTTAAAGTGCTTGCCTAGTAAGTGCTAAGTACCCTAGTTCGAGTCCCCAGCACCACATAAGTTGGGCATGGTGGTGCACGCCTGTAATCCCAGCACTCGCGAGGCTGAGACAGGAGGATTGCCTTGAGTCCAAGGCCAGCCTGGGCTCCGAAGTGAGTTCAGGACCAGCCTGGACCACAGAGTTGAAACCCTGTACCAAAAACAAAACAAAAAACAAACAAACAAAAAAACCCCAGCTTGTTGTGATATGTACAATTGGTAATTACTTTTTTTGTTGTAGTAGCAACCATTTGTAAAACATTCTAAATAGTCCCCATCTCTGAAGCAGCAATCTTAATTTCTTTTCAGATTTGGAAAGTAACTTCTCAGCGTGATGCATATTGCCCTCTCCATAGAGGAGGAAAAGAATCTGGGCATGCCTTATGGACAGCCAGAGCCCAAGGATGGGCTCCACTATGGAAGTCTCCTTGCTGTGTGCAGAGTACTAGCCAAATCAGAGGGTGATTTACAAGAAGAATTTGCCAAAATACAGAAATCGTTGTTGTTCAGGTTTTCAGCTTTAAGGTATATTTGACACCAGTATTTTTATTTTTCAGGGCTTTTTTTTCCTATCACAAGCGACCAAATAAATTGGTAAGGCCTCTGAGACCACTGTTTTTTTTGTGTGTATGTGGTGCTGAAGTTTGAACTGAGGAAGAGCCTCGTGCACATTAGCCAAGTGTTCTTCCTCTGAGCCACATCCCCAGCCCTGGGACCAAATTTTTGCCCATCATTCCCCCTTCCAGCTGTTTAGCAAATGGATCATATCACCCTTAATACCAAGCTGAGATGGACATTTAACAGCTCTCCTGCCTTCTGGAAAGAGAATTATGTTTTTGCCACCGAATTAAGCCACGTGAAATTCATCTCATCACCCTTTTCTGGGTCTGAAACTGCTATCTGTAAAAGTGCCATCTCACTGTGCTTTGTATCAGTCAATGCTAGGGAAATCTTGAATAGCTTATGTACAAAACTTTGAAAATTTTACATAATTTTGAGATTTTGCTTCCTTGGGTTTGAGTGCACTGGCCTACCCCATTTGGCGTGGCCAGGAGAATTCTCTACGGCCTTGGGCTGCCCGTGTGCTCCTCTTGTGGGATTTCTTTTCCCACCTACTCCCACTTTTAGGTGAGATTTCTGTGAGGTCTGTTATGTGTACATCCTACAGCTTATTGGCCTAAAATGTATTCTCCTTTGTTGTGGTCTCTTTGTGGCCATTTGGGAGAAAAAAAAAATAGTGAAACTATTTTGATACTGAAAACAAAACAGAACAACAACAACAACAAAAAAAATACAAATAGGAGAAGTAGAAGTTCCTGATATCTGGGAGGGGGTCCCAACTGGGTTGCACCCCTTACTTTTTTATTAAGACTAACCTTCCATTGTGTGTGTATACCGTTTGGTTATTTACCCACCTGGTGATGGACTTTGATTGTCTCTACCCTTGTGGCTGTTGTGAATAATGCCCCTTTGAACATTGGGGTAAATATATTGAGGTAAGGATAGTTCCCTTCTTTTTCTGAGATGATAGAACCTCCTGAATGCAGCTATAATTTTCACCATGCTGGGTTGGGGACACAGCTCACCAGTTAAAGTGCTTGCCTAGCAGTGCCCTGTAAGCCGAGTGGTGGTGTATGCCTGTAATTTCAACACTTGGGAGGATGAGGCAGGAGGATTGCTGTGAATTGTAGGTCAGCCTTGGCTATAGAGTGAGACCCTGTCTCAAAAACATTTTTTTTCACTATGACAAAATTTCCAGAGGGTTTTTTTTTCTTTTTTTTAGACAGGGTCTTGCTCTGTAGCCCAGGCTGGTCCTGAACTCACTGTGGAGCCCAGGCTGGCCTTGGACTCATGGCAATCCTCCTGCCTCAACCTCTCGAGTGCTGGGATTACAGGTGTGCACCACCACATCCCGTTTATATAGTGCTAGGGAATTCAACTCGGGTACTTAACACTTGACTTAGCACTTGCTAGGCAAAGCACTTTAACTGCTTAGCCATTTTTCCAGACCCTCCAGAGAGTTTTATCTATGAGGATATGCATAGCAGATTCTTGAAAAAAACAATAACCACAAGCAATACAGCTCTGAAGTGGGAATTTTGTGTGTCTTAAAAGCCAGCAAATGCTGAAGTTGGCAGATGACCTCACAAAGATGGTTACCATAAGTGGAAATAATTGTACTTGTGTTGAGTACTCAGGCCCTAGATTTAGCAATATATTTCTTATTCCTCCCAACAAAGTAACTTCCCAAAATATGTAATGTGATGATACTTATTTCATAGATACTTAGGAAAAATAGATAACTCACCTGCAGTTTATGTGAGTTGAAAGTGACAAGGTTTTACTGACTCCAAAGCCGAAACTCTTAATCACTATGCTAGGGCTGGAGGTTAGAGCTCTTGCATAGCAAGCGCAAGGTCCTAGTTTCAATTCCCTAGCATCATTTGAAACTGGGCATGGTGACACACATCTGTAATCCCAGCACTTGGAGGCAGGAGGATGACTGAGTTTGAGGCCAGCTTGAGTTACATAGTGAGTTCAGGATCAGTCCAGACTACAAAATGAGACATTGTCTTAAGAAAAAAAAAAAAAAATGGGCTGGAGGAATGGCTCAGCAGTTAAAATATTTTCCGAGCAAGTACTAAGTCATGCACTAAGTACTTGAGTTCGATTCCCTAGCAACACATAAGCAGGGCGTGGTTGCACACACCTGTAATCGCAGCACTTAAGAGGCTGAAGCAGGAGGATTACTGTGAGTCCAAGGTCAGCCTGGGCTCCATAATGAGTTCAGGACCAGCCTGGGCTACAGAATGAGATCCTGTCTTAGTTGCCCAGGCTGGGCTCAGTCTTGGAATCCTCTGTTTCAGTCCCACAGAATTCCAGATTATAGGTGTGTGTCACCATGCCAGGCTATTGTTTTTGTTTTTGTTTTGTTTTTTGGTGGATGTATGTGCATGCGTGGTGTGTGTGTGCACACGTGCACATGCAGAGTTGCTCTGTGTAGTCCAGGTTAGCCTACCAAGTGCTAAGTCAAGCACTAAGTACTTGAGAACTTACTGTGAAGCCCAGCTCAGCTCAATTTGTGATCTTCCTGCCTCAGCCTCCTGTCTTGGAATTTTAGTTGTGCTCACCTGCACCTGGCTTCCAGTGGTTCTTTATGATAATTAGAAATAAGCTACAGCTCGGCATGGTGGTACATGCTTGTAATCCCAGCACTTTGGGAGGCTGACACAAGAGGATTGCAAATTCAAGCCTAAATTGAGTCATTTAGGGACTTTGTGAGACACTGTCTCAAAATAAAAAAGGGACAAGAGATGTAGCTCAGTGGAAAGGCTCTGTGCTCAATCCCTAATACTGACAAGAAAAGAAAAAATAAAAAGGCTACAAATCTAGTGCCAAGATACCTATGTGGCCAAAGCACAGCGGGGAACCTGTTAGGTCGGGATCCCAGTGTCCTGAACTGGGTGTGGTGGCACATACCTGTAGCTGCAGCTACTCAGGAGTGGTGGAAGGATCGGGAACTGGGGCTGGAGGAATGGCTCAGTGACTAAAGCGCTTGCCTAGCAAGCACTAAGTATCCAAGTTCGATCCCCCAGAACCACATAAACTGGGTGTGGGGATGCATGCCTGCAGTCCCAGCACTCGGGAGCCTGAGACAGGCAGATTGCCTTGAGTCCAAGGCCAGCCTGGGCTCCATAGTGAGTTCAGGACCAACCTGGGCTACAGAGTACTCAGGTTCACTGTAAACATATTTATGGCATATACATATCAGTAAAATGGGGGTGGGAGAATGATCAGTTCAGAGGCAACCTACGCAGCATAGTGAAACCCTGTCAAAGAAAAGTGAACGTTGGTGGCATAGTGCTGAGCATAGCTGCCTTCCAAGAAAGAAAGCTGTTCACATACACAGATCTCCTTCTCTGTGTACAAAGAAGCATGCATTAATATACAGAGAAACAGATCTTTGTGCAGAAGACCAATCCAAAGCCCTGTTTGTACCAGGCAAATGCTCTGCCACTGAACTATCTTTTCCCGGAATCCAGGAAAAAAAAAAAAAAAAAAAACAGTTTTCTGAGAGAAGTGACTCATTTGGGTCTTGGGTTTTTTTTTTTTTTTTTTTTTTTTTTTTTTTTTTTGAGACAGGGATTTGCTCTGTAGCCCACGCTGGTTCTGAACTCACTGTGTAGCCCAGACCCCTTAGACTCAGAACAATCTGCCAGCCTCAGCCTACCGAGTGCTGGGATTACAGGTGTGTGCCACCACGCCTAGCTTTATGTGGTGCTGAAATTGAATTCAGGGCCATGTGCTTACTTACCTCTGTGCCATTCCTCCAACTCCTCATTTTTTAAAAAAAAATTTTGAGACAGGGTCTCACTCTGTAGCTCAGGCTGGTCCTGAACTCACTTTGTAGCCCAGGCTGGCCTTGAATTCACAGCAATCCTCCTACCTCAGCCTCCCATGTTCTGGGATTTCAGGCATGTGCTACCATGCCCAACTTTATGTGGTGCTGAGGAATTGAACCCACAGTCGTGCATTTGCAGGACAAGTGCTATAACCACTGTGCCATTCCTGCAGCCCTCAGAGAACATTCTTGATCAATGGTTGAAACCGCTCAGAGTGTCCCTCTAATGGACAGAACCAGGAATTTTACGGTAGCTGTTTCCTATGATGGTCCTTCTCATAGGCCCGTGTCTAGTTGTTCTGTAAGAATCCAGCCCAGTTTGTTTAGTATCTCAGGTAGTATGACTTGGAATAGGGGAAAGATCTGGGCAAACAGGTGAGCCACAGGCTCTTCTTGATCAATCTACCATCAATAGTATGTCTCAGAAACAGTCCTTGCTGAGTACTAGACTGCAAAGAGTTGTGTCCAGGAACAAACCAGGATTGTCCCCAGTTGACCTCATGCACGCAGCTCACATAGCCAATTGTCTGTGTCCCCACTTACAACAGAAGGGAACATGATGCCTGTCCTGCCAGTTTAACATAAAACATGAAAGTAACTAATACCATACCAGCAGCACTTTATATAACAAGCAACAATGGTTTAAGAAATATGCTCGGGGGGCTGGAGGAATGGCACAGCAGCTAAAACAGTTGCTTCAAAAGCTCAAGGCCCTGAGTTCCATTCCTCAGCACCACATAAAGCTGGTTGTGGTGCCGCATGCCTGTAATCTCAGCACTTGGGAGGCTGTGACAGGAGGATTCCCCTGAGTCCAGGGCCAGCCTAGGCTACAGCGTGAGACCCTGTCTCAAAAAGAAAAAAAAAATGCTTGGCCCTAGCTGCTAGTGACAGGATATTTTCACAGCAAAATGTAACAGAAGGCCAAGATACAATTCATATCTCTTGGAGATAGCCCCTGTGAAGACTGATACATCCACAAGGTCACATGACCTTGAGGGCTTGCTGACTGTCGTGGGAAGATTCATTGTCTCAGCATAGTCAGATTAGGCATAATGTAGGAGATAGATGACTCTCCTGTCGCTGCAGGTCCAGTGCGGTGCAGCCTGCTACGGACATCTTCCATTGCCGGAGAATCCAGGCCAGGTGGCATCGCTTGCTGCCTGTACCTCCTCTGCTTCCTATTACACCTACAATAAAATTTAAATTTCTTACCGTGTCCTGTGGCCCAACATGCTCAACACATGTTTTCCTCTCAGTCTTTTTTGGGGGTCAGGAGGATACTGGGAATTAAGGGTCCTGTGCAAGCCAGGCAGACATTCTACCACTGAGCTATATCCCCACCCCTTTTCATTTATTTATTTATTTATTCATTCATTTTTTGAGACAGGATCTCACTCTAGTCCAAGCTGATCTTGAACTCACCAGTGGAACCCAGGCTGGCCTAGAACTCATGCCTCAGCCTCTTAAGTGCTGGGGTTACAGGTGTGCTCTATCACACCCAGTTTACATGGTGCTGGGAAAAGGACCTCAGGGCCTTGTGCTTATTGGGCAAGCACTTGAACCACTGTGCCTTTCCTCCAGTCCTTTATTTGTGAGACATTTAATCTGCAGTCCAGGCTGGCCTCAAATACACAGCAATCCTCCTGCTTGAGGCTCCTGAGTGCTGAGATTACAGGTGTTGGCCACCACACTCTGCTTACGTGGTGCTGGGGAATTGAACCCAACTTGCTAGGTTCACACTTGCTAGGAAAGCACGCTAACAACTGAGGTCCATCACCAGCCCTCAAATTTTATTTTGAGACAGGATCTCACTAAGTTGCCCAGGCTGGCCTGGAACTTGTGAGCTTCCTGCCTTGTCTTCCCAAGGAGCTGGGATTACAGGACAGCACTACAGCCCTCCCTCTCGACTTGAATGTAATACACGTTTCCTTCAGTCGTATGTATGAGGCCAGATGCCCTTCCTTTCGTCTCCCAAACACACAGTGATCTTACGGTCTCGGAGCTGTGGTAGTCGTTCTCGAGCTGTGTCCTGTTTTCCTCTTTCAGGTTTCAGTTCAGGCGTTCCCTATTCAGAGATGAGCTCTGGCCAGCTGCTCCAGACCCAGGAGGGCTGAGGCAGGTGCCTTGACCAGCAAGGTGGCCCCCAGAACTGGACACTCTCTTGGGGCGGCTGGGGCGGCTGCTTCTACAGTCCAGTTCTGCGGCCTCTTACGCCCTGCCGCCTGTGCCTTTCTTTGCTGTACAGCACCAACTCAGCTTTTTTATTTTTTATTTTTTAAATTTTGAGGCAGAGTCTTGCTCTGCAGTCCAGGCTGGTCCTGAATGCTAGGGTTACAGGCGTGCGCTACCACACCCACCTTTCTTGATTCCGGGAATTGAGTCCAGACCTTTGCACTGAGATACACCCTCATACATCCTCAGCTTTTTAAAGTTTTAATTATTTATTTTGATGATACTAGGGATGGACCCCTTGTTGGGAGTATAGGTCTGCACCACTGGGCCCTTTGAGTGCAAAAGGCTCAGTTGCCCACATCACAGTGAGGCCATGGACACTAAAGAACAAGAAAAATCTTCACTGTGTTTTTGGTGGTGTTGTTGTATTTTTATTTATTTGGTTGATTGGTTGGTTTTTGAAGCAGGGTCTGGCCCTGTAGTCCGGACTGGTTCTGAACTCATTATGAAGCTCAGGTTGGCCTCAAACACATAACAATCCTCCTGCCTCAGCCTAACAGGTGCTGGGATTAGAGGTGTACGCTATCATACCTGGCTTTTTTTTTTGCTGTATTTTAAATGAAACCAAACATTTATTTATGTATTTTTAAATTTTTTGAGACAGGGTCTCACTCTACACCAGGCTGGTCCTGAACTCACTATGTCACCCAGGCTAGCCTTGAACTCATGACAATCCTCCTGCCTCAGCCTCCCAAGTGCTGGGATTACAGGTGTGTGCCACCACACCCACCCAGTTTGTATGGCACTGGAGAGATAACTCAGTGCCTCACACTTAACTAGGCAAGCTCTCTAACCACTGTGCTATTCCTCCAGCCTGGATACCTTTTTCTAATTCACTCAAAAGTATTGATAAAGATTATTGACTTGGGGGCTGGAGGAATGGCACAGCAGTTAAAGTGTTTGTCTTGCAAGTGCCAGTCCTTGAGTTTGATTCCCCAGCACCACATATCACATGCCTGTAATCCTAGCATTTGGGAGGCTGAGGTAGAAGGATTGCTATGAGTCCAAGGCCAGCCTGGGCAACAGAGTGCAGAGTGAGACACCGTCTCAAAAACAAAAAAGAAACAAACAAAAATAAACCAGGATGAGCTTATTTTTATAAAACATAGAATTTACCACTTGAACTTTTTTTCGGTAATGGAGATCAAACCTAAAGCCTTACCCATGTGTTGTAGGGGAAATGAACAGACCAGGCGCCAACAGGGCTTAGCAGCAAGAGTGTTTATTGCAGAATCAGACCAGCATGCTGGGACCCAACACCCTAAGGCAGTTGATCCCCGATTATTGATTTTCTCAGCTTTTTAAACAGGAAAAATTTAAAGTATGTTGTTTTCAACTAGGACTATGTGGTTAACTGTTTATGAGTCACACCTGGCCCATTTTCATACCAGGCACCATTCTTCTACCATGGGGGAGGGTAGGAACATTTAGTGGTTTTTCTGGGAACTTGTCTAAGTGCAGTGACCCGATTCAATCTACCTACTGAGTTAGCTATACTGACTCCATTTTGTTTTTTGTCTACCACATTCCCCACTTTTTCTTTAAACTTAGTCAAACCTTAATCTCGTCATCCGGTAGGGGGTCATAATGAGTCCTTAACATGAGTATGTGCACAGCATTAATTTTTTTGACATAGGCAGTAAGACAGTTAATTAAGCAAGGTCCTATCATAAATTCTAGCAACAGGAGTAGGAGGGTCCCAGCTAGGGCAGAGATTAGGGTGGTCAGCCAGGGGGACCATGAGAAGAGAGACTGGTACCAGTTAGATCCAGATTATAATTGTTTGTCTTTCTTTTTAATGTTCTTATGTACGATGGCCAAGATGTCTCTTATGATGACTGATTGATTGGCATAAAAACAATAGGGTCTCTCCAAGAGTCACACATAGTCCCCCTTGTTTTATGAACAAATAAACTTCTAAATAAATAAATAAACTTTTATTTTGTAGGACCATTTTAGCAAATGAGTCTACTTGTTGTTTTAGCCTTTTAATAGTTTTTTTTTTTTTAAAGAAACCAAGGTCTGTATTAATTTATCTGGTAAGGGCCTTTATGTCGATGTCCCTGACTATAAAGAAGGCTGTACGCATAGCAGTTGCTCCTGCAACCCCCAGCCCTACTAAGAGGGGAACAAGTACAAGTTTCATGTCTTATTAAGGGTCCATCTAACTGAAGATGTTTTCTACCTGTCTCTCCCCCATACAAATACACTTGCGGGAATATGTGGACTAAAATTTTTAATTTTTTTCGGTTAGGAGACACTCAGAGAGGCACGGGGTAATTCCTGCTCTACAAACAACCAAGTTCCACTGGGGGCCACAAAGAGCCTGTAACCCAAGGAGGAGGTCTTGGAGATTTCAGGGACCAAGGGGATTTTACAGTCATTGTGGAAAGGGGAGTTGTTCAGTGAGTAGGTGCTAGACATTAAGCAAGTTCCAGCTCCCTTGATCAAGAGTTTACTGTCCAGACAGACCAGCATGATGGGACCTGACAACCAAAGGAGCCGGGCCCCGAACGACTTGGGTCAGGGATTTTTATACTCATTGTACAGGAAAGCAAGAAGGGGGGGATTTTTCACAGAACAGAAGGGAGATCTTGACAGAACAAAAGAGAAATAGGGCATACATTGTTTTTACATCAGGAAGTTTCTGCATCCATCTATCGTACAGTCTATCAGCCATGGCGAGTTTTGGGTACACAGACATTTCGTGGGGAGGGGACTTATTGTGGCTGTTCCTGGAGCAGGTGCAGGGTTAGGGTCAAAAGCTGTTTTTCTCATGAGCTCAGGGAGAGGGGAGGGGTAAGCGGGTAGAGGGATTGAACCAGAAGTAACTCCATTTTGATTTTGTCTCTTTCAAGCATAGGTTTAGTTCCCCATGCACAGAGTGATGTTAGGTTTGTGTGACTTTTGTAAGAATCCTGAGAGGTGGACATGTTCAGAACATTGGTCTCTGCCTGAGTGCTTATTTTAGCTACTGTTCCCATGCCCATATAGTAGGATGGCTAGGGTGTAGGCACATCCAACAGTCCTGCGTAATGTTGGGATTAGTTTTGTTTGCAAATTTATACACAGCAGTCAGTGTCCCCAGCCAAGAAAGAGAAGCACCTGCAGGATTCAGGTATAGTTTTTATTTCGGAATGAGAAGTGACAACTGGGGTGATAGAATCAGTTGTCACTGGAGGCTGTTTCTTTGGAGGAGCAAGGCTTTTTGGCTGGAGGGAGAGGTTGGACAGGTTTTTTCTGAGTCTTAATTATTATTAGGTCTTGATTTCTGTCAATTGGATTTACTGGAGAGGAGTGTTTGTATTTTTATATGGTAAATAGAGTGCTGAGGTCACTTCCACTTACATATGCCCAAAGACCCCAGGTGTGCCCCATTTTCCATGTATCTACTGGCCCATGTGGGAGCCAGCTAATAAAACTTATTTTAACAGGATTGCATGTTTCTGGCCAGTTGCATCTGTTCTTTTTAGTTAAGGCAATAAACCTGTCCACTGTTCTGGCTTTTTCTCTCCAGGGGGTGATAGTCTCACAGTCCCAGTGGGCACAACAGTATTGTCCCTCCTTGTGAAATGACAACTGGGACCAGGAGGGGCAGGCATATAGCTGGACTGTTTGTTGAGACCTTTCAAAATTCATCACCCCACAGCCATATCATTGTGTTGTGGCTGCACCTCCCATAACCCCAGGACTGGTGGTCACATAGATGCCTAGTGTTGGCCAGAGCATGCACAGATTGAATTTTAAGGACTGGCATGCTCCCAGCCACACTGGTGGAGTTGGCCACAGTTTTTTCTGTGTCTGAATCGTTCAACTCCCAGTACTCTGAAGTAGGCTGGTATTTGTGTCTAAAGCCCATATTATTTTTACAGTTAATAGTAACAATAACAGAAATCAATAGCAACATTAGAGCTTGCCAGGAGGACATTTTATCAGTCTTATCTTCAGAGGATTAGCTTTGTCCGGCTTGGCAGTCCAGCATTCCTCCGACTCGGGGTCTGGGACGGGTCTGCACGTTTAACCTGGGAGTGATGAACCCACGTTTGTACGTTGTCCACCTTCATGGCAGTTGGGATGGTCAGGATCACTTGGGTGGGCCCCTTCCAGCAGGATTCCAGGGTCTCAATTTGGTATCTCTTGATCCAGACCCAGTCACCTGGCTGAAAGGAATGGGGGTTAACAGGGCTGCTGGTGAGTCGCACGCAGCTTGCGTGTCAGTCAGCAGGGCTTCGGTCAGCTGATGAGCCTGTAACTTTTGGAGGAGGCTGTCCAATTTGGCCTCCTCCAAGACCTCAGGTTGTAGTCTTGGGAACAAGGGTGGGGCTGTTCCAAACAGAATTTCGAACGGAAAAGTCCTCTAAAGTAAGGGGTCCATGGGCCCTAAGGAGGGCAAAGGGAAGCAGTTCCACCTAGTTTCTGCCAGTCTCTAAGGCTAATTTAGTTAGGGTCTTTCTTGGAGTTCTATTCATTCTTTCTACCTGTCCTGAACCCTGGGGATGATAACGGCAACGTAACTTCCAATTAATTCCCAACGTTTTAGCCAGGTCCTGACTAATCTTGGCTGTAAATGTCGACCCATTATCTGATCCTATTCCTTATAGCAACCAAAACCGAGGGATGGTTTTTTGGAGAAGTTCTTTACTTACGGTAGCTGCAGTTTCACTTTTGGTGGGGTAAGCCTCCACTCATCCTGTGAAAGTGTCCACAAAGACCAACAAGTATTTATATCCATTTTTGGGGGCTTTGACTCTGTAAAGTCCACTTTCTAAAACCTTCCTAGGAGAGCCCCCTTGTCTCTGGATCCCCACTCCGGTGCGGGACCTCTCCTTGGGTTCACTTTGGCACGAACAGCACATCTTGCTGCTATTTCTGTTGCTACTTCATCAAGATCCCGAAAACGAAACTTTGATTGCAGAAGTTCTGCCATTCGGCTTTTACCCAAGCGGGCGATGGAGTGAAGCTGCTGGACCTGTCACTGCCCCACAGTCAGGGGAGATGCACAGCACCGTCCTCCCCACGGATCCAGCCCTCTTGATTGGGTGACGATAGAGTCTTCTGATGGATCCATTCCAGGTCCTCGGGGACATAGTCGGCCATCCGCGGAAGTACTGGACTCGGGGCAACAAGGACAAAGACTTTGCCTTCGGTTGCAGCAAGTCTGGCGGCTTGATCAGCACGGTTGTTTCCTTTTATAACCTCTGAGTTCCCTTCCAATGTCCTGGGCAGCGGATGATAGCCAGAGCCTTTGGTAACCAGATGGCCTCAAGCAGCTGGAGGATCTCGTCTCTGTTTCTAATTGGCGTGCCTACGGGAGTAAGGAGTCCCCTTTCCCGATAGATTGCCCCATGGACGTGTGCATACTTGCTATGGGTATAGCTGTTGGCCGTTTTGTCCTTCCTTATCCGGAGCGCCTGAATGAGTGCAATCAATTCTGTCTTTTGGGCAGAAGTTCTCGGTGACAGGGCACGGCTCCAGAGGGTCTGGGTCTTGGTAACCACCGCAGCCCCAGCCCGGCAAAAGCCGTCTTGGACCAGGCTGTTCCCGTCAGTGTAGCGTCAGGTCAGCCTGGGGAATTGGACAGTCGGTAAGGTCCGGCTGCATGCTGTAGATCTCAGTCAGCACCTCAGAGCAGGAGTAGGAAGGGCAAGGGGGGTGTCCCTTCCCTCCTCAGTAGGGGGATCGGGTAACTGAGTGGCAGGGTTTAAAGCAGCAGATTATTGCGAAGTTATCTGGTTGTTGTCGAAGAGCAGCACCTGATAATGTGTTAGGCAGGCATTCGAAATCCATCGGTCTGGAGGGGACCTCCGTAGTTGCTTGGTGGAATGGCTTCCTGGTATGACTAGTGATTGTCCCAGGGTAAGCTTATAGTGTCCTTTACCAGCATGGCTACAGCTGCCACCTGCCGCAGACAAGGTGGCAAGACAGAGGCT
Source organism: Ctenodactylus gundi (assembly GCA_004027205.1). Classification (NCBI taxonomy): domain Eukaryota; kingdom Metazoa; phylum Chordata; class Mammalia; order Rodentia; family Ctenodactylidae; genus Ctenodactylus; species Ctenodactylus gundi. The sequence goes on from PVKB01003029.1 coordinate 20,617, forward strand.
ACCGGGTCCAGCTTTTTTGACAGATAGGCTACTGGCCTTTTCCATCACCCTCTCTGCATGTCCATTTTTCTTATCTACTGTGAGGAGGAATTCCTGGGTAGGGTCCAGGAGGGCCAAGGCTGGAGCCCACATTAGTGGCTCTTTTAGGTCTATAAAGGCACCCTTTGGGCTTCCCCCCAAAGTCTTTCTCTGGTCCTTCTAATGCCAGATAGAGGGGTTGTGCTATTTAGCATAGTCCAGTATCCAAATTCTGTGGTAACCTGTTGTTCCCAGGAATTCACGAATCTGCTTTTTAGTCTTTGGTTCAGGAATCTCAGTAATAGCCTTAACCCTATGGAGAGCTAGCCTCCTAGTTCCTTTATTTATCTTATATCTCAAATAGGTGATTTTCTTGGCATAGTTGTATCTTTTTCCCAGATACCTTATAACCCAAGATTTCCAGGGTCCCCAACAGCTCCCGAGTAGCCTCTAGGCATTTGTGTGGAGGGGCTGCCAGCATTAGATGTCAACATACCGTAACAGAGTAACATTTTTAAAATTTTGACAAAAAGGCTTGAGGTCCCTGTGCAAGGCCTGCTCAAACAAGGTTGGGGAGTTTTTAAACCCCTGTGGCAATCTTGTCCAGGTTAACTGGCCAGAGTCCCTGTTTCAAGGCTTTTCCACTCAAAGGCAAAGTGGTTGGCTGGCAGGTGCCAATAGGATAGCAAAGAAGGCAACCTTTAGGTCAAACCCAGTGTGGAAGCAATGGGACAGGGGTATCAGACTCAGGAGTAAGTACGGATTGGGCATTGTGGCATGAATGTCCATAACTGAGGCATTGACCTCTCGGAGGTCCTGGACTGGTTGGAAACCATTTGTCCCCGGGTTTAGTACTGGGAGGAGGAGGGTATTCCATTCAGATTGACAACTCACCAGTATCCTGGCATCTTTGAGTCTTTGGATATGCTTACTTATGCTGTTTTGGACATGGGATACTGTTTGATCCTGACAGCCAAGGCTCCAGGCTTGAGTTCGACCAGGATGGAGGCCTGGTTTCTGGCCTCTCCAGTTGGACTAGTTTCAGCCCATACACCGGGAAACTCCTCCTACAACTTAAGTAACAACTTAGAGAGGGGTGACATTGAGGAGGCCATGGTCAGGAGGCAATATTCTTCTCCTAGAGGGACCATGGCCTTTACCTTGGCTTGGCTCCCCTCAAAATTAATGTCCAGGTTTCCTTCATGGAATTTTAGGGTGGCCTTGATCTTTGCCAGAAGATCCTGTCCTGGCAAGGGGTATGGACAGTCCAGCATGAGGCGGAAGGAATGGGAGACCGGTTTTCATCCTATGTCAACAGTTCTTTCAGTTTCCAGTCACATTTCTGGTTCTAGTGGCTCCCTGACCAAGGTCCTTTGTGTTGACCTTGGTCCATCATCATGTTTTAATACAGGTTTTAGAACATCATGTTTTAGAAAGCTGTGCCCATGTCCACAAGGAAGGTGACAGGCTTTCCTCCCACTTTGAGTTTAACCGAGGGTTCCGGTGGGGGAGTGGGACCTCAGCCCCGTCAATCCCCATGACTTCTAATACCTTAGGCTTCCTGTTTGGGCATTTGCTTTTTCAGTGTCCCTCTTCCTTACAATATGCACATTGATTTTTTTCAAGTGGGGGTCAGGGCCTAGGCTTCCCTTCTCCTGGATCTTTCGGCCTTTTCCCACCTCTGTCTTTGAACCTGGTATTTCTGCCCCAGGTCTGGCACTGAGGGCTGCCTCTACTGCTTTACTTACTTTTTTACCTGTTTATCCTTTACCGGGTCCCTGTTGTTAAACACTTTTATGGTAGTCTGCACCAATTCTGATAACATTTTCCCTTCAAATCCTTTAACTTTCTGTAATTTTTTCCCTGATACCTGGAGCTGACTGCAGGGCGAAGGCAATACAAATTGCCGGATGGTTCTCCGGTGCCTCTGGGTCAATGGGGTGTAAATACAGTACGCCTCCTGCAGTCTTTCCAGAAAGATGGCTGGTAACTCTGAGGGCCCCTGAATTATTTCACTTACCTTAGACAAATTAGTGGGCTTGCAAGCAGCCGCCTGGAGAGCCCGTAATAGAGTCTGGCAGTACCTGATCAGGGATTGCTGCCCCTCCCTGGAGTTTGGATCCCAGTCAGCCTTGGTGGGAGGGAAAACCCGATCTATCACTTGAGGGGTCATCCGTTAGTTGCCTCTTGGGTCCCACAACCAGTTTGCGGGCCTCATGGAGGATTCTTTCCCTTTCTTCCATGGTGAAGAGGTCTTGAAGGAGCTGCTGGCAGTCCTCCCAGGTAGGCTGGTGAGTCAGAAAAAGTTTTTAAAAGAGAGCTAAGTGCCTGGGGTTTCTCAGAGAAAGGAGGCTTCTGATTTTTCCAATTATACAGGTCATTATTGGAGAATGGAGAGTGTATCATGAAGGTGACAGGATGCCCATCTCCTCCGGAGGCAACCGGGGCCTCCCATGAAGGAAGGATAGCAGGGGCCTGGGGCTGGTAGTGGGTTCTAGAGCGAGTGTGTGGTGGGCTGAAGGAGGCTGGATCTGCCCATCGGGAGTCCTTCAAGGGGGGCGGAGGGTCCTGGGCAGGGATCACGGGAAGGATGGGACTGGGGATAAATCCCCCGGGTCTGACTGAAGGACAGGGAGTTTGGAGCAGGGTTTGGTGACACAGATGATGGCCTTGTCGGGGCAAAGATGTTTCTTGAGCCAGCTGGGAGGGCCTTCAACCGAAGACCTCCAGGCCTCGATATAAGGAATCTGGTCGGAGTGATTGCAGAAAACAGTCTGGTAGGCAGCATAAATGGGTGGAAGATTGAACGTCTGTGTGACAGCCCCACTCGACCTGAAATGAAGGCCACTCAAGGGTGCAAAAGATCATTAGCTTTCCAGGAGTAATGCGATATCCACTTTCAGCGGCTCTCTTCTGAAAATCTCCCAAATCGGATTTCACCAATTCCAAAGGTGTCACCAACTTCCCCCTGTCCCACTGTAGGAAAAAAATAACAGAGAGACAATAACGACAGACACCACAATAAGACACACAAAACTGGTAGGTCTAGAGAACTCAAGGCAAGTACGCACAGGCAACCGCCTATCCTGACTGGTTGATAACAGTCTAAATTCAGAATTTCCAGAGTCCCAGTAATCAGGCCAAAAGGGTGTCCACCAGCGTCCCCGGGGTTCACCCAACTCGGGACACTGACCAGCGTCCAGGATGATGGCCACCGGAGTCCACGTAGGTGCCTCAGATGTCCAGGACGATAATCACTCTTGTGCCCTCAGTGGCCTTTCTGTCAGCCGTCCTTGGCCCCTGCCTCAGTCCTCGTCCCCTCAACAGCCAAGGAGGAAGAGTTTCCCCCAATGTACCAAAAGGTACAGAAATGAACAGACCAGGCACCAACAGGGCTTAGCAGCAGGAGTGTTTATTGCAGAATCAGACCAGCATGCTGGGATCCAACCCCCAAAGGCAGTTGGGCCCCGATTATTGATCTTCTCAGCCCCACCTGCTGGGCGACTCCAAGGCCAGTATGGTGGCGGCGGCGGGCAGGTGGTGCGAGGCCTGCGGGCTGCTGCAGGGGCCAAGGAGCTTTTTATACAGGAAAATTTTAAAGTACATTGTTTTTCAACCAGGAGTCTGTGGTTACAGTTTTCATGGGAACATTGTTTATGAGTGACACCAGGCACCATTCTTCTACCATGGGGGAGGGTAGGAACATTTAGTGGATTTTCCGGGAACTTGTCTAAGTGCAGTGACCTGATTCGATCTACCTACTGAGTTAGCTATACCGACTCCATTTTGTTTCTTGTCTACCACACACTTTATGCAACTACTATGTTACTAAGCTATGTCTCCCACCCTCTTTTTTTTTTGAGATAGGGTCTTACTCTGTAGCCCAGGCTGGTCCTAAACGCACTACAGATCTCAGGCTAACCTTGGACTCATTGCAACCCTTCTGCCTCAGACTCCTGAATGCCACCATGCCTAGTTTATGTAGTGCTGGAGAATGAACCCAGGGTCTTGTGCTTGCTGGGCAAATGCTTTAGCCACTGTGCCATTCCTTCAGCCCCTGGTTCTTGTTTTGTTTTCTTTCTCTGTTTTTGGTCTTTAAACTTTGGCACTGTGAGGTTGAGGGTGGTAAAGAGCTTGCCTAGCAAGAGAGAGGCACTGAGTTTGATTTCCAGCATCACATAGTCAGGGCAGAGTGGTGCATGGCTGTAATCTCAGCAGTTGGGAGGCCGAGGCAGGATGACTGCCATGAGTTCATAGGCCTGCCTGGGCTACATAGTGAGTTTAGGACCAGCCTAGTCTAAGAGTGAGACCGTGTTTCAAAACCAAATAACCGTGGCACCGTGTTCAGTAAAAAACCATGCTAGTGGAAACTGATGCGGAGTTCATCCACTTACTAAGATTAGACACTAGAACGTCTGACCATTGATATCCTACAGTGTCCTGTAATGTAACAGAAACAACCCACCAAGTTTAAGAACTATGGTTTCAGTTGCTACTTGTCCCTAGCAGCAGGTGCCCGGACACTTGCACCTTTTTGCGCTGCCAAGCGCCCACGGTTCCTCTGGAGCCCGCAGCGACTTCCTGCGGAGGTGAACCTGCCCAGGTTGCCGACGCGGAGCGGCTCCGGGCCGCAAGGTACAGTTCAGAGGCCGTCGGGGCCCGCAGAGCCAAGGCGCGGTGGCGGCGGGCCCGCGGGACGCGGCGCCGGAGGGCGGGAGGGCGGCCGGGTCGGCGGCCCCGCCTGCTCGGCGACTCCGAGGCCGGTCTGCTGGCGGCGGCGGGCGCGCGCGGGCCGGTGGGGGCGCGCGCGGGCCGGTGCGGGCGCGCGGCGGTGCGAGGCCTGCGCGCGGCTGCGGGCGTCATGCGGCGGGCGAGGAGCGGCGCGGCCGGCAAGCCGCTCGGGCAGACGCGGTCGGGGGGCGCCGGAGCCCCAGCGGCGGCCGCGCCGGCTGCCGGCGACCGCCGCGCACGGAGCTCCGCGGGCACGGCCGGCAGCCGCAGCCGGGCCGCGAGCAGGCGGCCGTCCGCCAAGCGGCGGGCGCCGCGGTCGCCGCCGCGGGCCCGGGAGGCGGGCGCCAAGGAGCCGCCGCCGCCGCCCCCGGCCCCGGCCGCGGCGCCCGCGCTCGACCTGGGCGAGCAGCGGGAGCGCTGGGAGACGTTCCAGAAGCGGCAGAGGCTCAGCTTCGAGGGCGCCGCCAAGCTGCTGCTGGACACCTTGTGAGTGCGTCCTCCCGCGGCCGGCGCCGCACAAAGGGCCTCCCCGCCGCCGGCGCCTAGCGCGCGCCCGTCGGTCTGGTAAAAGACCGTGTCCCGAATTCTCCTCCTTCGCTGTACTGCTGCGGAGCGGGCGGAAGGCAGGTTTCGGAGGGGAGAAGCGTGCGCGACTCGGGCCTCTGGGGCGGCGGGGTCCGTCATTGTTTCGGCGGCCTGGGAGGAGCGGGCGCGGGCGATTGATCTCGGAGGGAAGGGGCGGCGAGGGAGCCAGCGGCGGCTTTGTGTTCCCCACCGACCCTCCCGGTGGCCAGCTCTCCTCTCCGCTTCTCCAGTACTTTTAAATATTTATTTATTTATTCTTGAGACAGGGTCTTGCCCTCCACGATGGTCCTGAACTTTCTGGTGCAGCCCCGGCCTTGGACTCAGGACAGTCCGCCTGCCTCGGGCTCTGGAGTGCTGGGATCACAGTGTGCGTCACCACGCCCAGCTGTATGGGTGTCTTGGGGAATTGAACTAAGGGCCTTGCGCTGGGAAGGCAATCGCTTTAACCACTGTGTCATTCGCTCCAGCCCCACCATCGCTACTTTTGAAAAGAAGGAACCTCCAGCCTGAGCAGCCTGAGATGGTCAGACGGGCATCCACAGGTCCATGGTTTTTTAAAGAGCTACTAAATACTCTGGCAAGGGCTCCGTTTTCCAAATGTGATTTGGATCCCTGTCCTGTAGAGCTATTGTGCTACAAATATCGTATCGTTCTAATAATATCAGTTAGTTTATGAATTGAACAATCAAAACACTAAGGGGAAATAAAGACAAGCATAACCTGATCATTGCATAACAACTGGAGAATTACGCCTTTTCTTGAACAAAAAATATATATATTTGTCATTTTTCCAGAAGAAATTAATAGTTTTGATGTGTCCTCTCAGAAGTAAACTGCTTATTTGGTTTTCTGTGTGCTTCATGTCTAATAAAGCCTCAGGCTGGCGTTTAACATAAAAAAGTCATCGCTTTTTGAGCACCAGCATTGTGCTAGTTAATGCTAGTATTAAGGGATATAAAGCCACTTAAATTTGAGGTAACTTTTCTTAATCCTAAAACAAACTGATAATGGTCCAGAAACAAATATAAACTGTTGATATAGAAAGATATTTTTCACTCAGCAGATGAGCACAAATATATACTTTTTTCTTTTGAGACAGAGTCTGGCTCTGTGGTCCAGGCTGATTCTGAGCTCACTGAGTATCTCCGGCAGTCCCACACAATCCTGCCTCCAGCCTCTGACTGTGGGAATAACAGGGGTGCACCACCATGCTTAGTTTATGTGGTGCTGGAGAGTTGGACCCAGAGCATTGTGTTTGCTAGGCAAGTGCTTTAACCACTGAGCTATGCCCCTAGCCCCTCACTTATTTTTTTAAAGCTCACTAAATTAACTTTTGTGCAAGAAGTGTATACAATACTCTACTGTTCTTGTTAAAATACTGTATAGAGGGGCTGGAGGAATAGATCAGAGGTTAAACCACTTGCCTAGCACGCTCAAGGCCCTGGAGTGCCATTCTCCAGCACCACATAAACTAAACATGGTAGCACACACCTCTAATCCTGGCACTCAGAGGCTGGAGGCAGGAGGATTGCCTTGAGCTCAAGGCCAGTCTGTGCTACATAGTGAGTTCAGGACCAGCCTGGAATACAGAGAAGACCCTGCCTGAAGAAAGAAAAAGTAGAAAAATAGCCAGGAATGGTGGCTTACCTCTAGTTGGAAGTCAGTCTGGACTACACAGTGAGTTAAGATCATCCTGAACTACAGAGAAGTTTGGAGGAATATATAGCAAATAGTGGATCCTTTTTATAAACATTACAGGAGGCTCTCACTTTGAATATGAATATTATCAAAATAGGGTAATATTTGGATTTTTCAAACAATAAACATTATTTGGACATGTAAATAGAAATTGAAATGTATTAAATTGCAAAGAAATCTGAAAACCCAGTCTTAATCAAATACATGTAATTAAAGCTTCAGAGACCTAATTTTTTTCCTGTGGTTATTACTCAAAAGGTACAGTGAAATAGATGTTTTATTCATTATTACTAAAAGTGGTCAGACATTCTGAAAAGCGATTTGATGGTATTGAATTTTTCAATGTTTAGTTGAAAGTTTCACTTATACATGCTATAAAAGAATCAAGCCAGGGGGCTGGAGGAACGGCTCAGCGGATAAAGCGCTTGCTTAGGAAGTGCTAGGTCAAGTGCTAAGTACCCAAGTTCGATTCCCCAGCACCACATAAGCTGGGCGTGGTGGCGCACACCTGTAATCCCAGCACTAGGTAGGCTGAGACAAGAGGATTGCCCTGAGTCCAAGGCCAGCCTGGGCTCCATAGTTAGTTCAGGACTAGACTGGACTATAGAGTGAGACCCTGTCTCAAAAAAAATAAATAAATAAATAAAATAAGAAGAAGAATCAAGCCAAGTGTGGTGGTGCATGCCTGTAAATCCCAGCACTCTGGGAGGCTGAGGCAGGGGGATTGCAAGTATATGCCCAGCCTCTGCAATTAAGCAACACCTTGTCAAAAAAAAAAAAAAAAAAGACTAGGGATACAGCTCAGTGTCAAGGCCTTGGGTTCAATCCCTAGCACAACAAATATTGTGTACAATATGTATATACAGTTATGTGAAAAGTCATGTACTTGAAAATCATTGGAGAGGAAAGCAATATTTTTAAGCACCTTTGATACTCAGTCTCAGTCACTAGATAAGGTTGTGTACCCTGTTACTTTTTCATAGGAGCCTCTACTTCCTGTATCACAGTCATAATTACATATTTGAGTACTTTGTTCTTTGGCTGCTTAGGATCGGTCCGGGCAGTAGTCATGTCTGTTGTTTCTTGTTCCCTGCTCTTTTCCTTAGCTTATAAAGATTTTTGCTGACCATTGAACATATAAGTAAAAATATTTATGTGGTAGAATTAGTATTGTTTCCTTGCTCTCATCTCCCAAATTTTAGGAATGTTCTATTTAACAAGTCCAAAGACAGCTCATGGAGAAAGAAGGCACTGATTCCATTCTTTTATAAAACGGGCTGTGCTTACTTAAAAGCGAAAATGGATTTTGCTGTCCTATAGAAAAGACATGTCTTATTCTGCCTCCCCCCCATTTTATTGATATGTATAAGCGCAAAATTTAAGGTTTACATGCCTTCCTCTTAATAGCAAAAAGAGGAGGGTGTGAGCCATGCCTGCGATCCTTTCCTGACTGTTCTGGGTTTTGTTTTGTGCAGTGAGTATCAGGGCCTGGTGAAGCACACTGGGGGCTGCCACTGCGGAGCAGTTCGTTTTGAAGTTTGGGCCTCGGCAGACTTACACATCTTTGACTGCAAGTGAGTATTTTTCTCCTAAATTGGCTTAGAAGAATTGAAGTTTTAAATGCAGTGCTTTAAAATAACCAGAGAAGTTGGAGTATAGATGAAAAAACATTAGCTGATTTTTTTTTTTTGGTCTCAAAAAGATGTTTATTAGTATATATTTTCAATACATCACGACTACACTGAGCCTGAGGCATTGGTGCCGTTACATATCACATCTGGATCATTTTTGCTCCCTTTTCCTTCCCACCCTCCCAGGCCCCCTCATCCTTTTTGCCTCTAAGCAGTACTTTAATTATATATTGTATATGCATGGTAAAGAAAACTGAGCAGGTATGGTGGTGCATGCCTATAATCCCAACACTCGGGATGCTGAAGCAGGAGGATTGTCTTGAGTTCAAGACGAGCCTGGACTATACTGTAAAACCTGTCTCAAAAAAACCCAAAAAACCCAAAACAAACAAACAAAAAGAATACTGTGGAATTACTCAAATGGAGAACTGAGTGGTGGAGCGATTGCACAGCAGTTAAAAGTGCTTGCCTCACAAGTACAAGGTCTTGAGTTCGATTCTCCAGCACCACATAAGTCGGGCATGGTGGCACATGCCTGTAATCCCAGCCCTCAGGAGGCTGAGGCAGGAAGATTGCTATGAGTGTGAGGCCCGCCTAGACTACTGTGAGTTCAAGATTAGCTTGGAGTACAGAGCAATGTGCTTTTAGCACATTGTAGATAATGTGCGATAAGATTAATTCCACCCTCCTTTCCTGCTTTCCCCATCACAATCCCTGTACCAGGCACAGAGGAGGTTCGATGTAACTGTCTTTCTCCTTTACCAGCCTGTGAGCGCCTCTAAGGTACCTGCCCCGTTTTTTGGTCTTGTTTCAATAAAAAGGAGAGTTGGCCAGGTTGTTAACAGGGTCTAAGTGTATAATGAAGCACTGTAGAATAACTTGTTAAAGGATTCTGTTATTAAGTCACAATTTTTTTTGAGACGTGGTCTTGCTTTGTAGTCCAGGCTGGCCTAGAACTCATGGCAGTTCTGCCTCAGTCTGCCAAGTACCGGGGTTACAGGTATGTGCCACCAATGCCCAGCTTGATGTCAGAATTTTTAAAAAGGTGAATTGAAGGGATTAGAGTATAGCTCAGTGATAGAGGCCCGTGGAGCATGCGTGAGGCTATTCCCAACCCTCACACACAAAAGTGGATTGATAAGAGTAGATTTCAGGGTCCTTCCCAGTGTGGTGTTGCTAGGGACCCACCTTACTTGGAGCTAGCTTTTCTCTGCTGTGGAGATCAGGAAAGGAGGAGACACAAGCTTCTTTTCCAGTTTTGGTTAGATGTCTTGGGCATAAGCTTGCCGCAGTGTCTGACATTTATTTCTATGTGTCTGGATTCTAGCTAGCATTTCCCTTCACTGTAGTGACCTGGTGGGTGGGGAGCAAAACCTGTCGGTCTTGGATTTCTGAGTCGGGGAATGGCCTTGACTGCGGCCTCTGGGACTGGCAGGCCCCTGCTTTGCAGAGCAGAGGCGCCAGTGGCTGGGTCATCTGCTCCAGCTCCTTCCCTGGATGGGGCTGAGAAGGGCATCCCTTCCAGGGTCACCTGGTTCTGAACACAGCTGGGCACAAGGGGTGCTCATAGCTTTTCACAGTCTGGACTTTGCTCTGTGTTTCTGTAGCTGCAGCATTTGCAAGAAGAAGCAAAACAGACACTTCATTGTTCCAGCCTCTCGCTTCAAGCTCCTGAAGGTTAGTGCCGAAGTACAGTGTTGGTGCACACAGGATCCTTCGCTGCCTGAGGACTGGGGAGCCTTAGCTTCCCAGCAGGCTCGCTACAGAATGTGGGGGCAGCGAGCATGGGGACTCTCAAGGGCTTTGGTTTCCTTTTTTGCCCAGGCTTCATGTCTACTTTTTAAAGGTTGTGTTATTTTTTCCCTTTATTTTTGAATGCATATTTAATTTTATTGTGAAAATATTTTCAAATTCAGAGAATCAAAAAATCATAAAATCAATCAAAGGTAACCAGAAGTAGCAATTGTTAATATTTTGGTATACGTGACCTTATGTGCTTATTTTCTACATATATAAGTACATCTAAATATATTGTTACGTCTTTACCAAAGTAGGCCTTTACTGTTTATCTGTCTGTAGCCTATTTTTGTCATTTCCCAGTGAAAAACTTACATAATTTTCTTTTTTTCTGTGGTACGTGGAGTTGAATCCATGGCCTTCACTGAGCTGTGTCCCCAGTCCTTTTTAATTAATTAATTTATTTATTTTAGACAGGGTTTCACTCTGTAGCCCAGGCTGGACTTGGACTCAGGACAATCCGCCTTGCTTCAGCCTTCACACCTTATAGGTGTGCGCCACCACACCCAGATTTATGTGTTGCTAGGGAATCGAACTCAGGGCCTTGCACTTACAAGGCAAGTGCTTTAACCACTGTGCCATTCCTCTAGCCCCACTTTTGAGACATGATTTTGTTAAGTTGCCCAGGCAGGGCTTGAACTTGTGACCTTCCTACCTCAGCTTCCCAGAGTGCAACAATTACAGGTGTGTAATTTTCTTGTTCTTCAGTTTAATTTTATTGTTTAGGGAGCTTTTTATGTTTGGTGCAGAATTTGCGAGATGTAAGACAATGTTGTGTAGCTAGTGAGAACTGCCCCTGCACTGTACCTCAGGCCCCACTTCCCCCTCCAGCAGCCACTCCCTAGCTCTCCTCATACCACCCCTGCGAGTGCAGCAGTAGGCTTCAGAGCTCTCTGTTTTTCCCAATTATAAACGTCACTGGGATAAATGCTATGTAAATTGTTGATAATTTATAAATTGGATGGAGGGGGATTTCAGTTCTTTGAGAAATAAAATCTCTGAGTTAGAAAATACAAACTTAAGAAAATGGTTTTAAGCAAGGCCTGGTGGCTCAGGTTTAGAATTTCAGCACCCCTGGAGGCTGAGGCAGGAGGATTGGAAGCTTGAGCCATCCTGGGTACTAACACCTTGAGACAGTCCCTGCCTCAAAATACAAAAATGGCTGGGGGTGTAGCTCAGTCTGAAAACCCTGAGCTTGATCCCAGTACAGTAAATCAAATCAAATAAAATGAAAGGCTTTTAGCACATTGTAGATAATGTGGGATAAGATTAATTCCACCCTCCTTTCCTGCTTTCCCCATCACAATCCCTGTACCAGGCACAGAGGAGGTTCGATGTAACTGTCTTTCTCCTTTACCAGCCTGTGAGCGCCTCTAAGGTACCTGCTCCTTTTTTTTGTCTGTGTGTGTGGTACTGGGGATTAAGCCCAGGGTCTACATACTGGACTGCGTCCCTCTAGCCCCCAGCCTTGCCAAGCTTCGTAAGCTGGGCTCACACTTGCAGTCTTGACTGTGCCTTCCAGAGCGCGAGGATTACGGCCGTATGCCATTGTGCCCAGCTAAGTGCCACCTTTTTGGACAGCTGATCTGGTTTCTGGTCTGGTAGGGCCTGGCACTGGGTAGACTGAGTTTCTGGAGGAAAGGTTGACTACCTGCAGGAGTCCTGGTCTTTCTAAGTTAGTAAAAACTACTGCTAGATGTACAAAGCTTATCTGTCCGTCTGTCTGTGTGTGTCTGTCTGTCCGTCTCTGAAATTGGATCATATTACGTTGACAAGCCAGCCTTGAACTTCTGACTTACTCGAGTGACCCTTCTACCTCGGCCTCCCTCCGACCTTGGCCTCACAAGGAATGTGGCTGTAGATTGTGCCACAATCCCCTGCTGTGTCTTCTTTGAGCAATCCTTGAGCATCTTGCTTGGTATTGGTGTCTGGCAGTGAAGAGATAATGCCAGCTGGGCAGCATACCCATCCATCATCTTTCCTGTAAGCCCAGAAACGCACTAGTGTGTGCCTGAAGTCACTAACAGTTAGAAGCCCTGTGCTCGTGGCTCAGGAATTGGTGTTTAGGAGCTGTCTTCTGCTCTGGCACTGCTTCTCCATGTGTCTTTCTGTTGTTCTAGGGCCTTTCTTTGGCCACACTCCATTGAAGGAGCAATTGTCTGTTTTAAAGTATGTATAGGGGTTGGAGGAATGGCTCAGCAGTTAAAGTACTTGCCTAGCAAGCACTCAGTACCCGAGTCTGATTACCCAGCACCACATAAGCTGGACGTGGTAGTGCATGCCTGTGATCCCAGCCCTTGGGAGGCTGATGTGGGAGGATTGCTGTGAGTCCAAGGCCAGCCTGGGGTACAGAGTAAAACCCTGTTTCAAAAAAAAGTATACATAAAACATTAATTAATATTCAGGTATTTGTGCTGAGTGCTACTGTGTGCTAGTCTAGTTGAGTAGAGACATCACATCCTGCAGGTATGGGTTGGGTCGGGTACTAGAATCAAAAATTCTGTTACTTTCGAATATTCATTTAGAGATTGGAAGTGAGCAGGTGGATGTACAGGCCTGGCGTTCTGATGGATCCGAGTTGGAGCTACCACCTGAGAGTTGTTGGCCTACTGATGGATGAGGGGCAGTGTGTGTGAGGCCAGCTGGTGATCTGTAGCCAGAACACGGAGGCTGAGATAGTCCTAGAATCCCCCAGCACCTGTGGAGAGTGGAGCAGAAGAGGAAGGAAGGAAGCGAGCTCGGAGGCTGAGAAGGATGGAGGAGGCCTGGAAGAGGAGCAAGCAGCAGGGTGGGGCTCTCAGGGAAAGTGCTTTAAAAATGGAGTGAGTGCTACCAAGAGTTCAACTTAAGAATCAACAAATAGAAATAACAAAACCAGAAGTCTCATGGTCGAAAAAGTAGCAATGGGATTTGTCGGTGTGGTGGTCATTAGCGATTTTTGCTTGCACAGGAAGTCAGAGAGAGGACCAAAGAGGTTGAACTTAAAGCAGAATTTGAAATGGTAGACTGGGACAGGGTCAGTTTGGTGGGTGCATGAAATATCTGGGAATGAGGGTGTGTGAGTTGTCTGTGGATTCCCTCCGACAGCTTGAGGGAAGGAGACCCAGCAGGTCAGTCTGGATAGTTTGGGACCACATGAGAGTTGTTTTGTTGCTTCTAGGTCTCATGGTTACAGAGGGAGGAAAGACCCCTGAAGGATCTGTTTTTACAGGAAGCCTAAGGGTACCTTGGTACACACACCTATAGTCCCAGCTACCTGGGAAGCTGAGACAGGGGGATTGCTTGAGCCCAGGAGTTACAAACAAAAGAAAATGAGAGTAAACTCAGAGTTTATTAGGGCTTTTTCCTGTGGTGGTGAGTGGTATGTGGCAAGGAGGGAAGGAGAGTGGTGGGAGGCCCCAGCTTCTGCTTTCCAGCTGCCAGTTTCTCTCTAGGGGAAAACTACTCTGTCTTGGATACCTCATCAAAGATCTCTATGTATCTAAAAATGCATATAAGTATATATCCTTTAAAAAATAAAACCAAGAAGTAGTATATTACAATATTTTCATTTTCTTTTCCACCGCCATCACTGCACACAGTTGGGGATCGCACCCAGGGTCTTGGGGCAGCTCCGTGTGCCTTCTCTGCCGAGTGGCACCGGCCCCGTCGTGCGAGCTTCCTTCACTTGGCAGCCATGGAGGTGGCTGCATGTTGGCGAGTCCCCTTATTCTTTCTGAGTGTATGTCATGGCTTGAACCAGTCCTCTACGGACCAATTTTCAAATTCTCTGGAATTTGTTTATAAATAATACTATAAACATACATCAGTAGGATAAATTTATAGAAGTATAATTTTTTTTAGACAAGCTCTTGCTCCGTATCCAGGCTGGTTCCTGAACTCATGGCAATGCTCCTGCCTCAACCTCCCAAGTGCTGGGATTTCAGGCATATAATTGTTTTTTAAGGAACATGTCTATTTCACATTTGGTAGACATTGTTGTACTTCACCACTTGGTGATCCTGTGCCTGAAATACCAGAGTGCATGTTTCCTATGTAATTTCCAGTGCGGGCCTCATTTACAGGTTACGGAGAGGTTTGTTACTTTTCTCTGAACCTTCCATTCACATTCTTGACTACCTTCATATGGTGCGTTGAAGAAGTCAGCCTTTTGTGTATGCTGTCTGGGAGATTTTCTTTGCACTTTGTACTGTGTACAGTAATTCAAGTACGGTCGACAGTTTTCTTAACACCTTGAGCGGTGGTGTTTGGGGACGCAGAGAGCCAGGCCCTCTGTGGAGCTGCTGTCTGTTTAGGCTCTAGGAAGCAGACATTTTCACTCCCTGGCTTGGGCAGGATATTCTTTCTTTCTCAAGGTTGGGATGTTCCATGTGTGTTGACCTAAGAGAAGCCTTGAACTGTCGTACTTAAGGGATGTTTCTCCGGATAGTATAGATGGGCCCCTGTTCCAAGAAGCTTCAAGTCTTTGTGGGAAATAGAACCTGTTCTCAGAATCCTGAGAGCCCTACAGAGAGTCTCTCTCTCTCTCATTAATCCTTTGCACAATTTTAAAAATTTGGGGCTCGGGGCATAGCCCTGTTGTTAAAGCACTTGGCTATCATGCTCATAGCCCTGGGCTTGACTCCCCAGCACTGCATAACAATTAGCCAGGTGTGGCAGTACAAACCTGTAATCCCAGCACTTGGAGGCTGAGGCAGGAGGGTTGCTGTGAGTTTGAGGCCAGTCTAGGCTACATAGCTCCAACCAGCCTAGACTATAGAGCAAGACCCTGTCTCGAAAATAATTTTATATTTTTTTCACATGGTCTCGCTCTGTAGCCCAGCATAGCCTTGGACTCACATCAATCTCCTGTCTCAGCCTCACAAGTGCTGGAATTATAGGCATGTACCACCATGCCTGGCTTTATGTGGTGCTGGGGAATCAAACACTACTTTTAGGACACTACTTTAAAAGCTGTGCCACTCCTCCAGCCTGAAAATAAATTTTATTTATTTATTTATTTATTTTTTGGTGGTGCTGAAATGATTTACCGCTGAGCCATACCCCTAGCTCAAGATTTTCTTTCTTTCTTTATTTATTTTCTGAGATACAGTCTCACTCTGTCACTCTGTTGTCCAGGCTAGTCCTGAATTCACTATGGTACAGCCCAGGCTGGCTGTGAACTCATGGCAGCCCTCCTGACTCAGCCTCCTGAGGGCTGAGATTACAGGTCTAGTGCTGGGAAATTGAATCCAAGACCTCTCACTTGCTAGGCAAGCACTCTTAATTGCTGAGCTATGTCCCCAGCCCTACTTTTTTTTTTTTTTTTTGAGACAGTCTCACAAGTCCAGACTGTCCTTGAGTTTCCTTTGAAGCCAAGGCTGGATAGCCCAGGCTGACTCGAACCCATGCTCTTCTTCCCTCAGCCTTTTCAGTACTAGAATTACAGGTATATGCCACCATAATCCACCATGATACTTTTGAAATTGTATAAAAATTTATCTCTCTTTGGAACCATATGAAGTGATAGCCGGAGCCGGGGGAAGGGACAAGGAGGGAGTGGGAGGGTAGAAGACGGGAAGGGATTGTAAAGTCGATATGATACATAGATGTACGAAACACCCAAATTCATTGTAAATTCTATGTATTACATTTGTATATTAATAAAAATAGTGGGGGAAAATTTATCTCTTTGTAAAAAGAAAAAGCCTGTTTGTCTTTGTTCACCTAGGGAGCCGAGAGCATAACCACTTACACATTCAATACACACAAAGCCCAGCACACCTTCTGTAAGAGATGTGGCGTTCAGAGCTTCTATACCCCCCGCTCCAACCCTGGAGGCTTTGGTGAGTAAAGGGGATGGACTGCAAGCTTGGGATGCGGAGAAACCTGGGGTTCTCAGGGTTTAACTGCTGGTTGGGCAGGTGGAGGCTGGCATGTTTGGCATACCTCCTGCTGGCTGCGTGCTTTTCTAGACAAGTGTTAGAAGAACAGGGCTCTCCAAAGAGGACTTCTCCAGTGGAGGGATGTGGGGCTGTAGTCAAGTGCCTTAGTCTAATACGAAACAGTCTTTGTCATAGTCCAGCCAGAATATGTTTTTTTTTTTTTTTTTTTTTTTTTTTAAGAATAGCAAGTCTTTATTTTGAAACAAAGAACATGCATTGAAAGGCTTCAGTATCTGGGAGGACATCCCAGGTGGGCTGCCCCAGAATATGATTCTTACTTGTACTACAGAGCTGTGTGCCACTGGGGATGGCACTGAGATGGAGATGGGCTTGTGTGGCTCAGGGAGCTGAGAGAGCAATGACAAGAGGTAGGGCAAGAATGAGGACCACTGCTGGTATCACTGACAAAAATTATAGGCTGAGGATGGAGCCCAGTGGTAGAACCCTTGCTTGGCATGCACGAGGCCCTGGGTTTGATCTCTGGTACTCCTAGTAATAAGCTAAGTTTGTTTAGAACAGAAGCGGGAGAACTTCCAAGGCCCTTTACATGTCCTGCTTGGTTCTTGCGGGGATTGGGGAGGTTAAAACCAGGCCCATTGCCATTGAACTAAGGGAGAACTAGAGACGGCAGGTGTCCAGGGCTGTGGGGGTGGCTGTGACCATGCCTGTCATAGCTATGCCCCTTCTACCCCATTTCTTCAGCAGCTCCTGTTGGTTCCTCATCTGTCCTGTGATGACTCCCTGATGCCCACCCTGTGAGACAGGAAAGGGCATTAAGGAGGCTAGAATCTTATATAAACAAGGAGGGAACTAATCCTTAGAAATGTTACCTAAACGCAGTAAAGGCCTGAGGATTCTCCAGAGAGTACAGTGGCCTTTCTGTTTCCTGCTCTCAGCTTGGTTTTGAATGATGTCCAGCCTTGGCTCCCTCTGGTTCAAGGAGACTTCACTCTCCATTAGGTGAGGGCCATTGTCTGGAAGGCCAAGATTGTAAGCAGTGACAAGCGCCCCCTCAGTCTGGAAGGCTACAGATCTGTCTCATAAGCTGGAGCAGATTCCTCAGAAAGCTAATGCTAGGGTGATGCTTACAGGTCGAGGTTTGTCCAAGAGCCATATAGCCTGGGGGATGGAGTTGCATAGCAGTTAAAGCACAAGGCTCTGAGTTTGATTCCCCAGCACCACATAAGCCGTATGTGGTGGCTCATTGCCCATAGTCCCAGCACTCAGGAGGTTGAGGCAGGAGGACTGCCATGTGTTCAAGGCCAGCCTGGGCTCCATAATGAGTTCAGGACCAGCCTAGACTATGGAGTGAGACCCTCTCTCAAAACAAACAACTGCCCTTCTTCCTTGTCTCCTGGAAAACCAGAGCCTTACAGTCTGTAGTCTCAGCCATACGGGGGACACCTTTTTCTCCGCACCCTTTCTTCCTAGGAATCGCCCCACATTGCCTGGACGAAGGCACAGTACGCAGTGTGGTCACTGAGGAGTTCAATGGCAGCGACTGGGAGAAGGCCATGAAGGAGCACAAGACCATCAAGAACATGTCTAAAGAGTGAGCTTCTGCTTCTTCCTTCTGAAAGAGGAGGAATGAATGGGGCCAGCAGTTCTGTTTCCCTGAAGCTTCACCAGCTCAGTGGTACCCCAGATGCAGCTGACCCAGGCTGCTGGCCAGTGGCCATCTTGGTTTGCTCCAGCTCCACTTTCTTTAGGCAGCTCTTTGTCCATCCTCATCCCGAATTTTGATATAGGCTAGTTGACCCTCTTCCTTCTCTTCCCAACTTTTGTGTGATCTTTTAGAAAATAAATATTTTTAACATTAATGCAATTGCTACTGTTCCTTATTTCCTTGGTTTTGCCTGAGGCTAGTCACTAAACAGTGGATATTTATTGAGCGCTACCATGATGTTTGCAACCCAGTTGGCAAAAAAGAGATAGTAGGGGTGACCAGTGATTACAGCTAGAAGATCCTGCTGGTCAGAGTCCACTGGTGTTATGAAGGAAGACTTGGAAGGGCATCATGCGAGAAATACGTACTTCAGGTGTGTTTACTGCCTCTGCGTCATGCCCACCGTCAGCATCTGTCTCTAGAACTGCTTTTTTTCTT
The DNA here is from genome assembly GCA_004027205.1 of Ctenodactylus gundi. NCBI lineage: Eukaryota > Metazoa > Chordata > Mammalia > Rodentia > Ctenodactylidae > Ctenodactylus > Ctenodactylus gundi. The sequence goes on from PVKB01003029.1 coordinate 39,105, forward strand.
CGGTGCTGGGAATTGAACCTACGGTGCTGCACATGCCAAGCAGATGTTCCACCACTGAGCTGGGTACCTGACACTTTTTTTTTTTTTAAATTTCAACTGAATTGAAACAAAATGAAGGCATGGTGCACAATATGTACAATTCCCCAGCACAAATAAGCCAGGTGAGGTGACACATGCCCAGTATCCCAGCATTCAAGAGGCTGAGGCAGTGTCTTTCAGGACGGCCTGGGCTACATAGTGAGTTCAGGAGCAGCCTGGACTACAAAGCAAGGCTTAGGAAGATGCCCAGTTCTGGTGTCACAGATCTGGAATCCCAACACCGTGGGAAGCTGAAGCAGAGAATTACGATTTCAAGCCAGGGTCCCGTGAAGTTGCCAGGCTAGACTCTCTTATTTTAGCCTCCCCGGTCGCAGGGATTGCAGGTATGTTCTACTCTGCTCTACTCTACTCTTCACCGGACCAAAACTGAAAGTACTATCCCCCCAGACAGCTCTAGCAAGGCACAGGGACTTACTTATAAAGTCACCTATTCAGAATGCTGAGGCAGGAGAATTACACATTCAGGGCCAGCCTGGCAACAGGGTGACACCCTGTTTCAAAATAAAAGGCTGCAGCGGAGCTCAGTGTCCCCTAGGTTTAATCATTATTGCTACCAAAAGCCAACAAACCTATTAACTTTTTGTTTTGTTTCATTTTTGAAAAGCACATAGAGCAGTTAAGATGCTTTGCGTAGCAAGCCTAAGACGTGAGACTGGGTGTTCATTTTCCCAGAACTACGTAAACCAGGTGTGGTAGTGCACACCTGTAATCCTCACTCTCCATAAACTGAGTCAGGAAGATTGTTGTGATTTCAAGGCCAGCCTGGGCTACATAGTGAGTTTTGGACCTGCCTAGACTACAGGGCAGGCTGGGGGTGTAGGTGTAGCTCAGTGGTTAAGGCACTTGCTTACCAAGTGCTAGGCCCTGGGTTCAATTCCCCAGCACAAATAAGCCAGGTGAGGTGACACATGCCCAGTATCCCAGCATTCAGGAGGCTGAGGCAGGAGGACTGCTGTGTCTTTGAGGCCCGTCTGGGCTACATAGTTCAGGAGCAGCCTGGAATACAAAGCAAGGCTTAGGAGGATGCCCAGTTCTGGTGTCACAGGTCTGTAATCCCAACACCATGGGATGCGGAAGCCGGAGGATCACAAACTCAAGCCCAGCCTGGGGAATTTAGTAATTTCACAGGACTGTTGTAAAACCAAAAAATAGGCTAAGGAAGAAGCATAGTGTGAAGGCGCTGGGTTCCATCCTAGGTACCAAGCTCTGTAAGATTAGAGAGAGAGAGAGGTTTAGGAACATAGAAGTCCCTGAGCAGAGGTACAGCAAGGTGAAGAATCCAGGCTGAAGTGGAGGCTTCTGATGGGAAGAAATGACGCAGGATTGTGGAAGGTCTTGAATTTTAGTCTCAGGAATTGGCTTTTATTTTATAAGCATTGGGAAGTATCTGAACAGTGGTGAACAGGACGAAAAAAGACTAGCCTGCTACACAGTGCTGGAGCGGCTCCCTGCTCCCATTTCCCTTTTCTCATATTTCAATCAGATTAACTTCCCTCCTGCAGTCATTACCGCGGACTGAATATGCACATATTTGTTCTTTGTTTTAGGAAAACTAATCATGAAATGATCTCTAAGGAAGACAAGACAAGAAAAAGGTACACAGAGAGGAAATAAGGTGGCCAGATCCTTGGTTTGCTGAGCTGGCGTCCTGTGTGATCACGCCCTGGTCAGCGATCAAAAGCCCTTAGCTGATAGCCATGTTCACGCTGAGGTTGGGAGGAGCTGGACAACCCCAGGAACTGGATTTTCTGGGCTAGAACTCCATGCCTTCTTCAAGAATTAATTTTTTAGCTGGGTGCTGTGGTGTAATCCTGTAATTCCAGTGTTCTTGAGAGTTTGAGAAAGGAAGAACACAAGTTCTAGCCAGACCCTGTCTCAAAATCAAAGATAAATAAGCCAGGCATGGTGGCACACGCCTGTAATCCTAGCAATGAGGAGGCTGAGTGTTTTAGTTGCCTTTTGTTGCTGTGACTCAATGCCTGACACCCACAAATTTAGGGGAGGAAAGGTTTATTTTAGCTCACAGTTCCAGAAGGTCACAGTCTATTCAGGGGCAGGCTGCAACAATCGAAGCACATGGCAGAGACAGAGGTGGAGGCAGCTCCTCACAACATCACAGACAGGAAGGCCGGTTGAGACTAGTCCAAGTCCCAGTCCTCCAAGGAAGGCAGGACGCAGTTTATGTATCCTTCCAGGTCTCCGCCCAGCAATTAGCCCCTCCTGCATCCAGGTATGGAAGGTGTGGCCACTACACACCGTTAATCCCAACTCACACGCCTTTAATCCTAACTTAACTGTAATCCACCCCTCCAGACTAGACCCCAATTTACCAACAGCACATGGTTCCATAGACGATCCATAACATTAAGATACATGAGACTTATGGGGGACACTCCAGAGGCCAAACCACAACACTGAGGCAGGAGGACTGCTGTATGTTCTAGGTTAGCCTGGGTTATATATCAGGATCAGCTTGGACTGCAGAGACAGAGAAACCCTGTCTCTGAATGAATGAATGTATGCATGCATGAATGCTTGCCTGGGGTAATACAGCTCAGTTTGAAGGCCCTGGGCTCAATCCCTATTACCATAAATACGTAAAAAGAATTAACTTTAAAATTATGCAGGTAGGGGCTGGAGGAATGGCACAGTGGTTATAGCATTTTCCTTGTGAGGAAAAGCTGGGCATGGTGGCGCATGCCAATAATCTCAGCACTCAGGAGGCTGAGGCAGGAGGATTGCTGTGAGTCCAAGGCCAGCCTGGGCTCCAAAGTGAGTTCAGGACCAGCCTGGGCTGCAGAGCGAGATCCTGTCTCAAAGAAAAAAAAAAACTCTATAAAAAGTTTCATTTTATTTATTATTATTATAGAAACAGGGTCTTATTCTGTAGCCCAGGTTGGCCTCAAACTGAGGGCAATCTTCCTGCCTCAGTCTCCCTCATGCTAAGATTACAGACATGCCACAATGCTGAGTTTATGTGGTGCTGGGGAATTGAACTCAGTGCCTTGCACTTGATAGGCAAGCACGCTAACTGTTGAGCTACATCTTAGCCCTGCCAACTGGATCAATGCTGTTATTCTTCCTTTCTGTTTGGCTAGAATATGACATATAGAGATGTACTTGGATTTTATCCTCTTAATTTTTTTTTTTTTTTTTGTGGTACTGGGGATTGAACCTAGGCTTATTTCCACAGCCCATCATTTTAAATTTATTTTTTATTTATTTTTGATACAGGGTCTTGTTCTGTAGTCCAGGCTGTTCCTGAACTTAACCCCTCCCCCTCCTCCTACCCCCACCTTTTGAATCACAGTGTAGCCCAGGCAGGCCCAGAACTCAGAGCAATCCTCCTGCCTCAGCCTCCCAAGTACTAGGATTACAGGCATACATCACAGTGCCCAGCTTTTTAATTTTTATTTTAAGACAGGTCTTGCTAAATGGCTGTGTTGCCCAGGCTTGGGTCACACTTGTGGTCTTCCTGCCCCTGCCTCCCCCGGTGCTGGGGTGACAGGCCTGGTCTCACAGAGCTGCTCAGGCCGGCCTTGAATTTGTGACCTTGCTGCTTCATCCTTCTAAGTTGCTGGGACTTTGTGAATGTGAACGTGACCTTGTGGCCAGCTGATAAGTCTTCTTGGCAGGGAAATTTAGCCCATGTGTATTCTTTAGAAGTAACTGGTAATATAATTTTATTATATTTGTAGTCTACCATTAAGTTTATTCCTTTTTTGGTAGTGGTGGTGGGTGCTGAGGATTGAACTCTGGACCTCTCACATGCTTGATACTAGACAACCATTGTACCACTAAGCCACACCTCTAACAGGTATACCAGATACTCTGATTTAGTTTTTTCTTTGCAAGGACTTTTTTAAACTAGAGACTGAGCCCATCATCATCATCATCATCATTTTTTTTTTGGAGGAGCTGGGGGACAGGGTCTCACTCTGAAGTCCAGGCTAGGAAATGTAGTGCTGGGCAATTGAACTCAAGCAAATGCTTCAAGTGCTGAGCTATGTCTCCAGCCCAGCCAGGGCCTTCAATATGAGCTGCGTCCTCAGCTCATTTTTATTTTTATTTTTTATTGTCTGAGACAGGGTCTCACACTGTGCACTACGCTGGTTCTGAACTCATAGTGTAGCCCAGGCTGGCCTCAAACTCACGGCAAGTCTCCTGCCTCAGAATCCTGAGCGACAGGATTACAGGTGTGCACCACCATGTCTGGTTTTCATATTTATTTATTTATTATTTATTTACTTACTTATTGAGGGTCTCACTCTGTAGTCCAGGCTGGTTCTGAGCTCACTATGTAGCCCAGACTGGCCTCAAACTCACAGTAATCCTTATGCCTCAGCCTCCTGAGTGCTGGGATGACAGGTGTGCACCATCACCAGTTTATGAGGTCAAGTTACTTAGCGCTTGCTAGGCAAGTGCTTTAACTGTTGAGCTATTCCTCCAGCCCCTTATTTTTGATTTTTGAGACAAGGTCTTACTCATTACGTTGGCCAGGCTGGGCTTGAATGTATGTATGTATGTATGTATGTATGTATGTATGTATGTATGTATGTATGTATGTATGTTTGGGGCTGGAGGCAGTTAAAGCACTTGTCTAGCAAGCAAAAGGCCCTGGGTTTGATTCCCCTGTACCACATAAATTTGGCATGGTGGGACACGCCTGTAATCCCAGCACTTAGGAGGCAGGCAGGAGGATTACCATGAATTTAGACAGGTTTTAGCTCTGTAGTCTAGGCTAAGTCCTGAACTCTATGTAACCCAGGCTGCCCTCATGGTAACACTCTTGCCTCTGCCTCGGAGTGCTGTGATCACAGGCGTGTACCATCAGCCAGCCTTCTTCTTTTGTAGGCTTTTAAGTTTTATTTTCTGCCTTCCCTTCATGAATTTGGATACCATGCTTTTCCATTCTTCAGGTAGTTTCTTTTCTAACAATCCCAACTTTTATCACCTGTGTTGTGCTTCTTCACCTCCACGATGTCTCTTGGCTCCCAGGAGGCCTCCCCCTTCACTTTAAATTGAATTAGAAGGGGCTGGAGGAGCGGCTCAGGGGTGAAAGCGCTTGCCTAGCAAGTACTATGTCATAATCCTAAGTACCTGAGTTTGATTCCCCAGCACCATATAAACTGGGCGTGGTGGCACACGCCTGTAATCCCAGCACTCTGGAGGATGAGACAGGAGGACTGCTCTAAGTTCAAGGCCAGCGTGGGCTATAGAACGAGACCCTGTTTTTTTTTTTTTTAAAGTAAGTTCAATTAGGAATTTCACAACATATTTGTGGTTTTAAAAAAATTTTGTTTTTGGTACTGGAGACCGAGCTACATTCCCAGCCACCCTCTCCCTCCATTTTTTTCTTGAGCCAAGGTCTCACTCTGCATCCCAGGCTGATCCTGAACTCACTATGTAGCCCAGGCTGACCTTGAACTCATGGCAATCCTCCTGCCTCAGCTTCCTGCATGCTGGGATTACAGGTGTACAGGTGTATGCCACCATGTCCAGCTTATGTGGTGCTGAGGAATTGAACTCAGAGCCTTGTGCCTGCTAGGCAACTGCCTTAACTACTGAGCTAGGCCTCTACACCCCCACCCAACCCCCATCCACTTTTGGATACAGGGTCTCACTTGCTAGGAAGGCACTTAAACCACTGCCGAGCTATGTCCCCAGATTCCCTAGCCGCCCCCCCCCCCTTTTTTTTTTCCTTTGATTTTGAGGCAAAGTCTTGCTAAACTGCTAGGTTGCCCAAGCTGGGCTTAAATTTATGATTTCCTGCCCCAGCCTCCCAGAGTGCTAGGATTTCAGGCCTGTGCCATCTGGTCTTGCTTGCTTTTTGTACTTAATTTCACTCTTTATTTTTTACTTTATTTATGTTTAGCAAGTCAAAGCTGTTTCACTGTTTGGGCTTTGGTGGGCGCTTCCAGTGTGCTGACTCAAGTCTTGTTCAGATTGGAAACATTCTCCTTTTTTATCCCCCTGCCCATTGGGGCCCTTTCTCTTCTGGAATGTCTGCCCTTGTCATCAGGATACCTAGGTTTATGTTCAGCTCTCCTTCCAGCCATGCTCTCCATTCCTCTCTGTTCTGAGATTGACCACATTGATTTTGCAACTTGAGGTTGCCGGTTACTTCTTGGGTGGCTGCTGAGAGCATCCTTTCCGCCCGGGCCAGTGCCGGCTCTTTCATTATGGTTTTTACTCACGGCTGTTCCTTTTTATTTGCTACTTAAATGAGATCCATCGCTCTGGAAAATGAAATTCCACTCCCTCCAAGCCTCCAAGCGAGGGGTCCCCTTTTGTATTCTGTTTGCTCTGGTTTGTTTCCTTCCTGGGTCAGCGGTTCTGAGTCGTGACCCAGCTCTTCCTGCTCTTGTTGGGTTGAGAGCTGGCCTTGCTGAGAGGGGCTGTGGGGGACTGTGTGCTGGTGGCTCTGAGGCGAAGGAAACCCCCTCCAACCCCAGCTGTGGCCCAAGTAGACACAGATGCTTCCCAGGAAATATTTATTTCTGAGACAAGGCCTCTCTCTGTAGCCCACGCTGGCCTTGGATTCATGGCAATTCTCCTCTCTTAGCCTCTCAGAGTGCTGGGATTACAGGCGTGTGCCACCATGCCCGGCTTACGTGGTGCTGGGGAATCAAACTAAGGTACTTCAAGCACTTAAACCACTGAGCCTTTCTTCCAGCCCCAAAGAATTTTAATTTTTTTTTTTTTTTTTTTTGACACAGGGTCTCACTCTGTAGCCCAGGCTGGCCTTGGGCTCACAGCAATCCCCTTGCCTCAGCCTCCCCAGTGCTGGGATTACAAGAATGCGACACCATGCCTGGCTTGAGTTTACAAGGCAAGCACTTTAACAGATGTGCCATTCCTTCAGCCCCTAGATCTTTTTGTTTTACCTGTAAATGAGCCCTCCCCTCCACCTCATTCCACCGTTAAGCCTTTTTGCGTTGGCCAAACTGTCTCAGCCTTAGGAGCTGCTGGGATTACAGGTGTGCTGCCATACCTGGCCTCTTTCCCATTTCCTTCAGCAGTCTTGAAGTTCTCTTTGCACCCATCTTCAGAGCTGCTGCCAAGCTGCAAGGGCATCTGACACTGGGCTGCTGGGCCTCGGGAAGGGGCATGTCTGTGTGGTGGGTGGAAGAACGGCTTTTGCGGTTTGCACAGATACTTGGCTCTGGTCACGACAGGTGTCCCCTGGCGGCATCCCCCTGGAGGGCACCGCTGGCAGCTGCTCTCCTAGCTTCTAGGGCTTTCCTGTGCTCTTTGTCCTTGTTCCTTTCCTGCCACCAGAAGAGCCTGGTTCTGGTGCTCCCCTTTCCTGGGGACCCAGAGTGGGACGTGTAGCCACAGGTGCACACCTGGCTTTGGGACACCCCAAGAAGGGGACAGCACAGGGAGCTTTCAAACAGCATTAACCAGGCAGTTCGTATATAAAAACACTAGGTTATTTCAAATTTCCTCCCAGACTTTTTCTTTTAAAAACCTGGAATGCATAAGACAGTAACATGAAAGTACAAAGGCAGAAAATAGGTCTCAATCCTTACTAGCCAGAAGCAATGTGATTCTATCCATGTTTCTAACCTCTAAGGTTTATAAATATTTCTGAAGAGCAGTAATATGTATCCACTATACAAAACTGAAAAGGTACAAAAGGTCTCCATGCACCCTTCTCACCCAGCTCCCTTCTTCAGGGACAGGCTGAACTTCCATCCACACGCATGTTGGGGTGGTTTACCCCTCACGATTGGCAGTGTTCACTCACAGGTTCTGCACCTCGACCTCGTTACATAATATGCTTCAGAAATCTTCATATTGATGTAGTGCCTTATTTTTTCAGAAGTTGTATTATAATCTATTCTGGTGGTATGCCCAGATTTACTTATCCAATTCTCAGGTGAGGGACATTTGGACTAGTTCAGTAGTTTATTTTTTATAATTTCATTATGGTAAAAAAAAATTCACATGACACCAAACTTAACATTTTTTTTTTGGTAAATACAGGAATTCCAAATTCTGTAACACATTAGAACCATGGGGTTTAGGGAATTAGTGAGCGTCTGTGTCCACCCCTTTTTCAGAGGTTCACCCTATCTGACCTTTGCCTTTCTTTCTACCCTGCCATTCATGTTGGGGCCCTTTTATGTCATTATTTTTGTGCATTTCATAAGAGGGACTCCCATCTATAGTCAGTTTTTGTGTTTGGTCCATTTCATGGAGCATTACTGACTCTAGGTGGCCCCATTTTTGTTCAAATGTTTCATATCTGTTTTTCTTTATGGCTGCATAGTATTCCACTGTGCATGGGCACATCTTCTTTAACCACTGCTGTATGGATGGGCAGGTAGGTTGCTTCCAGAATTTGGCTATTGTGAATTGTCCTGCTATAAACATGGGTATGCATGTGTCTTTTTGGTATATTGGATTTATTTCTTTTGGGAACATGCCCAGTAGAGCCATAGCTGGATCCAATGGGGTTTCTGCTCTCGGCTTTCTAAGGAGTCTCCAGACGCTTTCCATCATGGCTGCACCAGACTGCCTTCCCGCTCAGTAGTTCATTGTTAGAATTAATGTGTCTGTGTCTATACTTAATACACCCCTTTATTTTTATTTTTTTGAGACAGGGTCTCACTCTGTAGTGCAGGCTGGCCATGAACTCTCAGCCTTCCTTCTGCCTCAGCCTCCTGAGTGCTAGGAAATCCAACCCAGGTAACTGCTCACTAGGTAAGTGCTTTAACTATTGTGCTATTCCTCTAGTCTGACATACCTCTTCAGATATATGGAGTAGATGAGTGGAAATGTTAATACTGGATCCAAATGTAATTTTTCTAGAAATTGCCAAATTATCCTCCACAGAGGTTGTACATCTATCAGCAGTGTATAAATGACTAGCTTTTCCTTTTTTTCCTTCTTCTTGCTCTTATTTTCAGCTCCAGAGATCACATACAGGACCTGTCACACAGGTAAGTACACTCATACTCAACAGCTCGCCAGCCCTTATTTTGGGACAGGGTTTCCCTAAATTGCCAGGCTGGCCCCAAATTTAAGGCCATTCTACTTTAGTCTCCCTAGGAGAAAGGACTATGTGTGTGAATCACTATACCTGGAGGATTAGGTTCTCTTTATTAAATCACTTTTTAAAACATGAGATCATATAGGCTATACACTCCCCCCCCCCCACCCCCCCCCCCCCCCCCCCCCCCCCCCCCCCCTTTGAGACAGGGCCTTACTCTGTATTCCAGGCTGTTCCTAAACTTACTTTGTAGCCCAGGCTGGCCTTGGACTCATGGCAATCCTTCTGCCTCAGCCTCCTGAGTGCTGGGATTACAGGTGTGTGCCACCATGCCCAGCTTGCTGGAGAACTGAACCCAGGGCCTTGGGCTTTCTATGTTATCACTTTAACCACTGTGCTATTCCTCCAGTACCCCATACACATTTTGATTTAAAAAAATTTTTTTTTGAGACAGGGTCTCGCTTTGGGGCCCAGGCTGGCCTAGGACTCACTGCAATCCCTGCCTCAGCCTCTCCAGTGCTGGGATTACGGGCACGCACCACCACACTTGGCTTATGTGGTGCTGGGGAATATAACTCGGGTATTTAGTGCTTGACTTAGCGCTTATTAGGCAAGTGCTTTAACTGATGAGCCATTCCTCCCGCCTCCCATACATATTTTTAAAGCTTCACATTATATCAGAAGTATTTCTACATTAAAAGTCATAATCAAACAATCTTTTATAATTATTTCCTTAGACTATCGAGTATGGTTTCCTCAAAAGCTCTTAATACATACTAAGAACTGCTGTCTGGACAGGCAGGATCAGTGTGCCTTCCTGGTAGCAAGGCAGAAGCTCGTCTCTCACATCACCGTCCAGTCAGTCTCAGCGGCTTCTTCCGGTCATGCTTTTCTTTTGTTCGAGACAGGGCTTCACACTGTAGTCTAGGCTGGTCCTGAACTGTGGAGCCCAGGCCTTCTATGTGGCTCAAACCTTCTGCCTCAGCCTCCCAAGTGCTGCTGTTACAGGAGTGTGCCACCATGCCTGGCTAATTTTTATGTGGTATTAGGGGATCAAACCCAGGGCCTCGAGCATGCTAGGCGAGTGCTCTAACCACTGGGATACATCCCAGCTCCATGTATTGACAAATTTTAAGTGAATAAATTGCATAAGCAGATTTATAATAGCTCTGTGGCTTTAGGAGGCATCTAAGATAATGGTGACACTAAGCAAAAAGGTACAAGTTTATTGGAGACTAAACAAGCAGGTCTTTCACCTGTCGCTGTGGAGAACGCCACGCAGGGGGTCCTCTGACTCACTGTGCAGTGCATACTGGCATCTTTTCAGTCTTGGCACTTCTATGTGCTCCTCTCTGCTTAATGCCTACTTAATTCTCAGAACAAGGCACCTCAGCTTTCTTGGTGCTGTGAGCCACTAAGCCCTTTAATGCAACTCACTGTTCTTGAGGTTGGACCATTATTCCTTATTTGGCAGATCAAAGAACTGAGATAGAGAAAAGTTCAGTGCCTTCTCTGTAGTTCCACTGCTGGTCACTCTGACTTCATGCCCAATGTCTACTTGCTCACCACTGAGCTTTCCTGCCTCAGGACACTTCCCTGGATCATTAGCTAGGCTCTGGGGTAGGTTTCAAGCTAACAGATCTCTATTATTTGTAGGAAAATTTAAAGATACAGTTTTTCTTTCCTTTTCTTGGTATTAGGGATTAAATCCTCATTGAGTTACATTCCCAGCCTGTCTATTTATTTTTGAGACAGGGCCTCACTCTGTAGCTCAGGCTGGCCTTGGACTCACCTCACAGCAATTCTCCTATCTCAGTCTTCTCAGTGCTGGGATTACAGGTGTGTACCCCCATGCCCAGCTTATGTGGTGCTGGGAAATTGTACTCAGGTCTGTGCCATTCCTCCAATCCATTGTAAAAATTTAAATAATTAAAAAGCCTTCCAGGTTTCTCTTCCTATTTCCTCCTTCTGAAAGAAGGAGAACTGAGATACTCAACTCTGAGCCCACAGGGCAGGGACCTGGCCTCCACGCCTCTGCCTGCAGGAGGGCACTGGCATGCTTTCATCAGCTGTCATGTTAAAAGAGCACCGTTGCCTCAGATTCCAGTTCTGACAAGTAGGTCCCAAAGGAAAAAGACTAACAAGTAATGGTTGAGCTAATTCAACATAGGACATAGGTAGTTATCTTTATTTTTTTTTGACACAGGGTCTCACTCTGTAGCCCAGTCTGGTCCTGAACTCAGTATGGAGCCCAGGCTGGTCCCTGACTCAAGGAAATCCTGTCTCTGTCCCCCAAGTGCTGGGATTGCAGGTGTGCGACAACACGCTCAGCTTACGTGGTGTTGGGGTATTGAACTGTGATACTTAGGGCTTGACTTAGCACTTGCTAGGCAAGTGCTTTAACTGCTAAGCCATTCCTCCAGCCCCTTTTTTTCTTTTTTGAGTATTCTATTCTGTATATTTCTGGTTAGCCTGTGCTGTGGCTTGGGTATGTCCCTTGGAAGTCAGGTGTTGGAGATTTGGTCCTCAATGCATGTGTTGATGAGTGGGACCTTTGGGAAAGTGAGTTAGCGAATGAATGGGTTACCCTGGAGCGATGCTGTTATGAAGTAAGCGCTCTCTGGCTCATTTGCTCTGTCTCCCCATGTTATGTCCTCTGCCCAGTTGAGATGCAGCAACAAGCCCCTTACCAGCCCGTCAAGCAGACATCAGCACCATACTCTTGGGCTTCCCGACCTCCAAAACCATGAGCTACATAAATCTCTTATTCTTTATACATTACCCAGTTTAGAGGCTGGGAACACAGTTCAGTGATTAGAGCTCTTGCCTAGGAAGCACAATTCCCAAATGTACATAATAGCTGGGTGTGGTGGCACACGCAGATAATCCCAGCTTTCTGGAGGCTGAGGCAGAAGGATTGCCATGAGCTTGATGCCAGCCTGGGCGACACAGTGAGCTCAGGACCAGTCTGGGCTACAGAGCAAGATGCATGAGCTGGAGGAATGGCACAGTGGTTACAGAGCTTGCCTAGCAAGTGCAAGGCCTTGGCTTCTATTCCCTTGTACCACATAAACTGGGAATTATTGATAGGCATGGTGATGTACACTTGTAATCCTGGCACTCAAGAGGGCGAGGCAGGAGGACCGCTGTGAGTTTAAGGCCATCCTGGGCTCCATAGTGAGCTCTGGACCAACCTGGGCCACAGAGCGAAACCTTATCTCTAAAAGTATTCAGTTATAGCAACAGAAGATGATCAAGACAGTCTGCTTTGGAATTAATGTGAAGTCATGTCTGTGAGGTGCTTCCAGAGCTCTCTTACACTCACTTACGATCACAGCAGCCATGTAAGTCCCGCACTAGGTATCTGATATGCCCTGTGTCAGCATGCAGACCTCAAGAAGCTAGACAGTAACTGCTACTGTCTATTGGGCAGTTTGTTTCTAGGCCGTGGGTCTTCTTCCCCAGAGGACATTGGTGTACATGGCTTCCCTGGGGCAGAGGCTGCTGAGCTGGGATGTCTTCTTGCTCAGGAAGGTAAGCAGCTCCGAGCCAGGGCCCTGGGCCACCTGACTGATTTCTCTCCTTTGTCCCATGGATCTGAAAACACTTCAGGGCTTCAGAGGAAGTGCAGTGAATTGATTCTCATGTACCTGGAGAAAACAACGTAGAGGCGGCGGAACCAGAGTAGCTGGCTGCGGTGGCAGGACATGGCTCTCTAGAAAAACCAAAGAGTACCAGTTATGGACACTTGGGCTTCGCTTCTGCTCCCCTCAGAGCTGCCTCCTCCCCTGCGACCTTTCCACCCGCTGACATAGCTCACACTGGCACCTGTCTCCACCACTGCCCCCCTTCCACCTCCGTCCGACCTGTGCTGGCAGGAGATGCCAACACTCACTAGCAGCAGAACACCACTGCTAGTCTAAAACCACCACCTCATACTTGGTGCTTGGATTCCCAGCACTCTGGGAGGCTCAGGCAGGACGGTTGCAAATGTGAGACCAGCCTGGGCAACTTAGTGAGACTGTCTCAAAATGAAAAATCAAAAATGGGTTGGGGATATAACTCAGTGTGAAGGCTCTGGGCTTAGTCCCCAGTACTGCAAGGAGCACCACCATTATCATTCTTAATCAAGCTTCAGATGGTAAAAGGAGCTGTAGCAGAGAATGCCACCAGATGGGACATTCATTCAGGCAAAGCATTACATAGCATTTTTCCCACAGCTGAATCCTTTAAGTAAACCTCACTATCAGAAACAAGGATATGTGTAAAGAATAGCATTAGCAGTTTGAATATCATAAGAAAAACATGATGTTTAGGGAGATGATGGGAGAAAGGACAACCTCTGTGACTGAAGGCACACTTGGTCCACCTGTCAGGACACTTATCATGGGTGCCACTTAGAGGGGTTTCCTCTGTCAGTGCTCACAAGTGGCACATCTGATCTTTCACTGATATTAAGCCTTTAGTCAGTAAGATGGGCAACTAGGCAAATTATTACTGCCAGAAAGTTTTACTTTGACCAAATGTATACATATATATCTCAGTATCTCAGTATCTGTCATCTATCTATGTATCTATTTATTTACTTTTTGAGGCAGGGTCTCACTGTAGTCCAGAACTGGTCTGGTCCTAAACCCACTCTGTAGGCCAGCAATCCTCTTGCCTCAGCCTCGTGAGCACTGGGATTAGAGGCATGCACCACCACATCCACCTTACATGGTGCTGGGAATTTGAACTCAGGGCCTTGCACTTGCTTGTCAAATGCTCTAATCATTAAGCATGGTCCTGGGCCCTCAGCAATATTTTTATGTTAAGTTTTGCTCAAAAATTCAAGGGACGGGGCTGGAGGAATGGCACAGACAAGCCCTAGTTCTTGGGTTCGATAACCCAACACCACATAAAACAGGGTGCAGTGGAGCACGCCTGTATCCCAGCACTCAGGAGGCTGAGGCAGGCAGATTGTCCTGAGTCCAAGGCCAGCCTGGGCTACATTTGTCTCAAAACAAATTTTTTTTCAAGGGAATACTGAAAAAAAAGATCAAAATTGTGCATGTAATTTTATACTTCTGCTTTTTTCCTTTTTTGGGGAGCATTTTCACTACGTATCTTTCCCCTACTAAATATCATTAATTTCTATTTTGGCTACTCTAAGTTAAACTAATGAACATTATTGCACATAAATTTGTAGACACATCTTTATTTCCATAGGATGGTATCTAGAGAAATGTATTATTGAGTCAGAGTATGTATGAATTATATAAGTAATACATGATTATAAAATGCTTACAATTTCAAAGCAAAACAAAAAAAGAAACCTCAAAAGGATTTGGAAGCAATCACTGTTAATGTTTCTGCATATTCTTTTGACTTGTGTGGGTGTGTGCTTGTGGAAAACTGTATCATACTCTCTACATATTGCTTTGTGACTTATTTGTTTTTACATAATGCTCAAAAATATTACTATGTAGCCAGGCTGGTGGCACAGGTCTACAGTCACAGAACTCTGGGTGGCAGAGGCAGGGGGATTGCAGGTTCAACCCCAAACTGGGAAAATTTGCAACTTGAGGACGCTGTTTCCAAAAACAACAACAACAACCACCAAAAAAAAAAAAAAAAAAAAAAAAAAAAAAAAAAAAAAAAAAAAAAAAAAAAAAAAAAAAAAAAAAAAAAAAAAAAAAAAAAAAAAAAAAAAAAAAAAAAAAAAAAAAAAAAAAAAAAAAAAAAAAAAAAAAAAAAAAAAAAAAAAAAAAAAGGGCAGGGTAGAAAGAATATCAGGGGCTGGAAGGATAGCACAGTGGTTAATGCGTTTGCCTAACAAGTGCACAACCCTGAGTTCAATTCTCCAGTGCCACATAAAATGGGCATGGTAGCGCATGCCTGTAATCCCAGGACTCAGGACTTGGAGGCAGGAGGCAGGAGGCAGGAGGATTACCCAGAGTCCCAGACCAGCCTGAACTAAACAATTAGTTCAGGAGAAGTTTAGGCTACAGAGTGTGAACCTATCTCAAAAAAAAAAAAAAAAAAAAAAAAAAAAAAAAAAAAAAAAAAAAAAAAAAAAAAAAAAAAAAAAAAAAAAAAAAAAAAAAAAAAAAAAAAAAGATAAAAGCAGGGGCTGGAGGAATGGCTTAAGGGTGAACCTTGCCTAGCAAGTGCTAAGTACCCTAGTTCAATTCCCCCAGCACCACATGAGCTGGGTGTGGTAGCGAATGTTTGCAATCCCAGCACTTGGGAGGCTGAGGCAGGAGGATTGCCTTGAATCTGAGGACAACCTGGGCTCCATAGTGAGTTTAGGACCAGCCTGGGCTACAGAGTGAGACCTTGTCTCAAAGAAAAAAAAAAAAGACAAGATGAAAAAAGATAAAAAGCAGTCTCTTAGAAGCCTTTTTTTGTTTGTTTGTTTCTTGAAATAGCACCTTGCTCAGTAGTCCAAGCTGGTCCTGTGTGGCCCAGGCTGTCCTAGAACACACATCCTCCTGCTCAGCCTCCCTGGTGCTGGAATTATAGGCGAGCACCACCATGCTCGGATTATGTGGTGCTGAGGAATCCAACTCAGGCGCTAGGTGAGCACTCTAACCGCTGTGCAACTCCTCTAGCTGTTAGAAGCCTTCTCAGACTCAATACACTCATTACTCTTGCTTCCCAAAAAGACAGCAGCAATTTATATATTGCTTTTACTTACTTTTTTTTTTGAGACAAGGTCTTGCTCTGTAGCTCAGGCTGGTCCTGAATTCACTATGGAGCCTAGGCTGGCTTTGGAATCATGGCAATCCTCCTGCCTCAGCCTCCCTAGTGCTGGGATTAAACTTCTGAGCCATTCCTTCAGCCCATGTATCTATTTAATTAAAGCTTTAATAACACAAGTTGGGGCTGCGCTGAGGATATTGTTTACTGTAAAGGTCTAGGGCTCAGGCCCCAGGTTTTATCATTTGATCCTTTCTACTTTGCTAGTAAAAACCTCCTATTTATTTATTTATGTGTACTAAGGATTGAGCCCAGAGTCTTTCAATTGAGCTACATGCCAAGCCTGCTTTTCTTTTTGATCTGGAGACAGGGTCTTCCTAAGTCACTAAGTTGCCTAGGCTGCGCTTGAATTTGTGATCTTTCTGCCTTAGCCTCTCAGAGTGCTGGAATTCAGGGCGTGTGCCACCAGGCCTGGCTTTTTTCTAATTCATAAAATAATTCTGCTGTTCTGACATAGTGAATCTATGCTTCCTGTTCCATAGCCATGACAGGTACATGAAGGAAAAAAAAAAAGACATAAAATGGTCAAAACTAAAAGCACCAGTGCCGTGAACATACACAATGCAAACCAAGGCTTGCTGACAAGAGACCCAGCCATGGAGCCGCTAGCCAAGCCAGGAGAAGGGTGCCTGCTGCAGCGCCCAGCCCAAGACCTGCCTGTCAGGGAGGGCGACTGGCCTCCCAGCCACTGCAAATGCCCAGAAAAGGAAGGGCATAAAACTTCCAAACTTAACCACCTCCAGTACTGTGCCCAGAGTTTGTAAGGCCAACTTCTTGAAAATAATGAAACAATCTCATGCAAAGACAGAAAACTAATAAAATCACCCATCTGACTATGAATATATTCTACATTTTTAGTTGAAGAGATTTTTGGTCTCACTCTCATTAAGGCTGGTCCTGAACTCACTATGGTAAAGTGTTATAGAACAGTTTCTCCAAGACTAAAAGAATTACACTTAGTATGCTCAAAGAGCTAAATAAAAGAAAAACTTCAACAAAGAGTAAGAAATATATGACATAAAAAAATAAATAGAAGGGCTGGAGGAATAGCTCAGTGGTTAAAGCACCTGCTTAACAAGCTCAAGGCCCTGAGTTTGATTCCGCAACACCACATAAGATGGATGTGGTGGTGCATGCCTTGTAATCCCAGCACTTGGGAGGCTGATGCAGGTGGACTGCTATAAATTCAAGGCCAGCCTGGGCTACAGACTGAGACCCTGTCTCAGAAAAACAAAAAACAAAAAACAAAAAACAAACGAGGCCTGAGCATGGTGGAACATGGTGGTAAAGAATTTGAGTATAGGCTGGACATCATGAGACCTGGTCTCTGAGTCTCAGAACAACGTTAGCAACAACAACACAAAGGGCTAGGTGTAAAGCCGGGTGCGGTGGTGAAGCCTGTAATCCCAACACTAGGGAGGCTGGGGACAGAGACCCTGCCTCAAAAAAAAAATTACTAAATATGAATGAGTAAAAAGTGAATCCAGAAGAAATGAAAGTCCAGGGTTCAATCCCTGTATTGACAAGTTAAGAAAATTAGTAAGGTACAAAAGTTTTGACCAACATAAATACTAAACATGATTTACAAGTTATATCTGGGATCCTAAAGGCAAGAAGCAGAGAATATATGTTCTTTTTAAGTATACAGGATAAATTAACATTTATAAACATTGATCATAAGCTAGGCAACTAAAGAAATCCCAATATATTTTTAAAAGTCAGCATTATACAAATTACATTAATTTATGTAACTACAAAGCAGTTAATTTATAAACCAACAGCAAAAGGACAGGCATATTCACATATCCAGTCAATTCTCAGCATCTGTGGTCACTAATATCTGTAAAGTCACCAGGAACTCTGAATTCATGGATCCTGACCATTGCTAGTAAGATATAAAGTTATGTCTAGTCACAACTTTTTCATCAATTCAGCAATATGTAATTTTGCCTCACATGTATTTCTGTGTAAAGACGCTTTACTCAATACGTCCTGTTGCTCCAGTGGCACTGCACTTCGGCCACAGCACTGTAACGTAGGCCAGCACACATTTCTCCATGGCGGATGGCTAGTGGCGTGCGCTCACGAGCCGGCTTCAGCGTCATACTTCTCCATTTCCAATGGCAAAATGACAAGTGTGACAATGAGGAAAATGTGGACCTAAACGTACCGCCACAGGAAGATGCTTTTTTGCAGTGTGAGAACTGCAGTAAGAAAGCAGTGCTGTGTGTTACATCTCCCCTGGCCAACTGCACAGGTGTGTCAACTGGTTCAAATTTCTCACTGGTTTGTAAGTGCAAATGTCTACAAATGACAAGAAGCAAAGTTGGTATCAGTTATAAATAATTGTTACTTCCAGTAATGGGGACTGAACTCAGGGTCTTTGCAGGAAGAGGCCGTCACAGTCCCTTTTTACTGTTTTATTACCTATTTATTTATTTATTTTTGGAGATAGAGTCTTGTTTTATATCTTAGGCTGGTCTTGAACTCACTGTGTACCCCAGGCTGGCCCAGCTGTTATTATTTTATAAGTGATACTGGGAATGGAACACAGGGCCTCAGCCATGCTGGACAAGTAAGTACTCTACTACTGAGCTATGTTCCCAGCCCACAATTTTCTTTCCTTTCTTTTCTTATTTTTTTGAGATAGGATCTTGCTCTGCAGCTCAGGCTGGTCCTTAACCCATTATGTAGCCCAGCCTATCCTCAAACACACGGCAATCCTCTGGCCTCAGCCACCCAAGTTCTAGGGTTATAGGTATGTACTACCATATCTGGCTTATGTGGTGCTGGGGAATCAAACCCAGGGCGCTGACTTTGCTAGGAAAATGCTTTAACTGCTGAGCTATTCCTCCAGCCCCACTAAAGAATTTTTGTAAGTAGGCACATTCACAAATATAGAACTATAAATAATGAGGATCATTATACCTGTAAGACCTCATGGACTGAAAAGAAACAGTGTGAACTAAAGAACTATTTCAAAGGAAATCACTATGTAGTATTAAAGAGAGAGAGAGTGTGTGTGTATTAAGAGAGAGAGAGAGAGAGAGAGTGTGTGTGTGTGTGTGTGTGTGTGTGTGTGTATGAAGACAAAGACTCTGGCTGGAGGAATGGCTCAGCGGTTAAAGTGCTTGCTTAGCAAGTGCTAAGTGCTAAGTACCCGAGTTCAATTCCCCAGCACCACATAAGCTGGGTGTGATGGTGCACGCCTGTAATACCAGCACTTGGGAGGAGGCTGAGGCAGGAGGATTGCCCTGAGTCCAAGGCCAGCCTGGGCTCCATAGTGAGTTCAGGACTAGACTGGGCTACAGAATGAGACCGTCTCAAAAAAAAAAAAAAAAAAAAAAAAAAAAAAAAAAAAAAAAGACAAAGACTCACTCTGTAGCGCTGCACCTAGCTTGCAAGGTGCTGGAGAACTAAACCCAGGGCCTTGTGCTCCAACCGCTGAGCTACACCCCCCCCCCCCACCCCGCAACAACGATTTCCCCCTTTTTTTTTTCCCCTGAGATAGGGTCTCGTTTTGTAGTCTAGACTGGTTCTTCTGAATTATGTAATCCAGGTTGGAACTGAACACACAGCAGTTCTCCTGCCTCAGCCTAAGCACTAAGGAATTACGCTCAGGGCCACCACTGTGCTATTCCTCCTGCACAGCAATGATTACTTCTGAGTAATGGGACTGTAGGTCATTTTTTTCTTATTTTCATTTTCTTCTTTTACTTCTATATGCTTTTATGTATTTCTAAAATTTCTACAAGCCAGGCCTGGTGGCATAGCTTGTAATCCTAGTACTCTGGGATGCTGAGGCAGGAAGACTGCAAACCTGAGTCCAGCCTGGACAACTTGGCAACTTGATGTGATGAGACTGTCTCAAAATCAAAAAACTGAGACTAGGTTAGGGATGTAGCTCCGTGTGAAAGTCCTGTGCTCAATCCCCAGTAACACAATAAATAAATAAATATAAGATTTTTACAATGAGCATGTGCTATTTACTCTGTGTGTGTGTGTGTGTGTGTGTGTGTGTGTGTGTGTGTGTGTGTGCACACACGTATTTATTCTTATCAGAAAGAAAGGCTGAAGTCATCTAAATGCATGTTTGCCATGGTGGGGTAGGCACTGAGCCTTGCATGGGACGAGGCAGCTTCAGAGGCAGGGTGCCCAAAGCAAAGGTTGGAGGGGGTCAGGACACTCAGTGCTCACCTTGGCGCGTGCTGCCTCCTCGCTGGTGAGCACGAAGAGCACATCCTGGGTGTGCATCAGGGACCAGGGCAGGTCCAGGAGGGAGAGGTACTTGCGCAGAGTGTTCACAGACTGCAGCGTGAGCACAGAACACCCTGTGTAGGTGGGGGAGAGAAGAGCCGTCCTGCTGCACTGGTCTCCTGAGCCCTGCCTGCTCCCATGGCTCAGGGCAGGGCAGGCCAGATGCTATGAAGTTTCCAGGTCTCTGTGGCACCAAAGCAGCTCTTTGCCCATCACTCTCACTGGCAGGGCGAATAGGGGCCATGTAAGGCCTGCGGGCTACTCTTCACCTCTTTACCTGGCTTGGGCCCTACCTAGCAAGAGGTGGGTTGCCAGAGGTTGGGATCTGGCCACCTCAAGGCCAAGGGAAAGAGGAATTTCTGTAATGGGAGGCCAGAGGCTTGTTTCTGTCACTCGAAAACTGACTAACTTGAGGGCTAGAGGAGTAGTTAGAGTGCTTGCCTAGCAAGTACAAGGCCCTGAGTTTGATTCCCCAGTACCACACACTAGTTGAGTGTGGTGGCACATGCCTGTAATCTCAGTACTTGCGAGGCTGAGGCAGGAGGATTGCCCTGAGCTACATAGTGAGCTCAGGATCAGCTTGGACTAGAAAGTGAGGTCCTGTTTCAAAAAAACCCCCAAACAACTGACTAACATAAAACTGGATGAGGTGGTGTAAACCTGTAATCCCAGTACTCCGACAGGCTGAAGTAGGAGGATCAGAAGTTAGAGCCTAACCTGGGCAATTTAGCAAGACCCTCTCTAGGATGAAGCTCACTGCAAAGACCCTAGAAAAGTCTCTTAACTGTTCTGAATCTTGGTCTCTCTCTCTCTGGAGACAGGATCTCTTTGTAGTCCAGGCTGGCCTTGAACCTGCTATGCAACCCACAGTGAACTTCCTGCCTTAACCTCCTGAGTGCTGGAATGACAGGCATATGCCACCATGCCTGGCTTTATTTCTCTGACACAGTCCCACTATGTTGCCCAGGCTGGCCTCAAACTCCTTAAGCAACCTAGACTCAGCTTCCAGAGAAGCTGGAGTTATATAGGTTTATACCACAGCATCTAGCTCTTGAAACTTAGTTTTCTAGTCTGTAAAATTATATATATATATATATATAAGACAAGGTCTTACTCTGTAGTCTAAGCTGACCTCCAACTCACAGCATTTCTCCTGACTCAGCCTCCGGAGTTCTGGGATTACAGCTGCGCACCACCACACCCAGTTTACACGGTGCTGGGGAATCAAAGGACCTTGCGCTTGCTAGTCAAGTGCTTTAACCACTGACCTATGTCCCCAGCCCAAAGTTAATGTTGTGTATTGGGGCCCTCAGGGCCCGAGAACCTCAGCATTGCTGACCTTGGCCGAGGTCCTTTCCACGAAGAAGTGCTTATTGTTTGAAATTTAGATCAGGTGTTGAAAGACGGAACTGCTGTTAACAAGCAGAAGGCAAGGAGGGTATGAAAAGGAAGGTTGTAGATAATAAAGGTCTTTTGCAGTGTCTTTTGCCCTTGCAAGCGTCCACGTATTCCTCAATCCGCACTCCCCCTCTTGAGTTCTCGTTGACTGAGCGGGCTCGGTCAGTTGTGTGATTAGCAGAGTTGATTGAAAAATTAGATGAAGGGGCAGGCAGAAGGCACAGCAGTTGGGATACTTGACTAGCAAGTGCAAGGCTCTGAGTTCGATTCTCAGCACCATATGAGCCAAGTGTGGTAGCATACACCTCTAATCCCACCACTTAGGAGGCCAAGGCAGGAGGACTTCCATGAGTTTAAGGCCAGCCTATGCTACATACTGAGTTCAAGACCAGCCTGGACTCTACAGCAAGTGTCTGAAAGGAAAAAAAAAAAAAAAAATCAGAAAGAATCAGGTGGACTATAGTCATATTCAAAGGCTGGTAAGCTCATAAATCATGCAGAAAGGCTACACACTGCTTAATGTTTTCATTTGTTGTATTTTGTAGCACTTGTGGAGGCAGGTGAACAGGATATGGGATCAGTGAGGTTAAGCAGGAGTCCATGCAGTCAGTGGCCAAACGGGGCCAAATCCCTTCCTGGGGTGTAGGAGGAGGTCCTGTCTCAAGTGGATCAGGCCGTCAGGCACCACCAGGCACTTATAACCTGGTTAATCAGCTGGGAAATGGTGCCTAAGTTTGGATGGACAGACTAACAGAATACTGCAGACAGAAAAGGCCTGCCACGCGAGGGGGCTGGATGGTGAGGGTAGGTCTGGCCTCAAGGCACATCTGGCTTCAGCCTCATCTGGCAGAGCCTTGCTAGTGGACCTGTCCTGATTGGCCCGTGGAGCCGAGTCAGGAAATGAGGCCACCTGAGCTGTCCTCAGCCCAGTGCACCTCTAAGTGGACAGTCGTCTCTAATCCCGGATGAGGGTTTGTTCTAGGACCCTGCAGATACCAGCGGTAGATCTCTGCCACTGTGGGAACGTATGGGCAGAGTCAGGGTTTTGGTGGCCCCTCGGATGCCCAAGTCTCTCATACAAAAGGACACAGATTTTACAGCACCTTCACACTTCCTCCTGTATACTTAACACATCTCTAAGTAAATTACATACCTAGTACAATGTAAATGGTATGTAAATAGTTGTTATATTGCATTTTTTTTGGAATAATGACAAGGAAAGTCTGTAACATCTTCATACACATTTATTTGTTTGTTTGTTCATAGACAAGGTCTCACTATGTAGTCCAGGCTGGCCTTGGACCTGTGGCAGTCCTCCTGTCTCAGCCTCCCCAAATGCTGGGATTACATGGTATGTGCTACCATGCCTGGCTACAGATGTATTTTTTTTTTTTCCTGAGTAACTCTGATCTGCCATTGAATTTACAGATGTGAATGGGGTGGGGGGGGGCAACCATATTTGCGAATTTCCCTCTGATATGTTTACTAAAGGGATAGTAACTAGCGGCTTATTACAAAAGGGACAGGCCTTACCTTTTGGGAATTTCCTTTCTGAGTGCAGGGCCCTGGAGGAGGAAAAAGAAAGTGAATGAAAGAGAGTAAGAAATGTCCCCTTTTTGGTGTTAACAGAGGGGAGCAAAGCTTGCAGGGCCCACAGCCTGCAAGGGGTTTCAGGTGATTTTCTTTGCATTTGTCTCCCTCAGATTTCTGGAACTCCATACCTGTGGATACCACTGAGTGTGTGAGGCCCTCACCCAAGACAGCTATTTCTATTTCTGGTGGCTCTGTGGCTTGTCCAAGTCATATCAATTGATATTTCTCTCATGATATTTCCTCTCTCCTTTCTGAGATCACCCCCACCCACTTTCTGAGACCGAAGGTCAGTCACTCCATGAGTCCAACAGCAGTGGTCTCTGAATTGTTCTTCTGCTTTGTTATTCCGAAAGCTAAGAAGTGGAGGAAACAGAAGCCCCCATGAAGCACAGAGGCAAACATACTCAAATGAGCAAGGGCTATTGGCAGCAGTAGAGCAGGTGAGAGAGTTGATAAACTCCTAAGCAGATTCCTTTGCACAGTCTTGGAAAGAAAAAAAACTGAGCAGGGATTCTGGGATCCAGAGAAGATGACTTGTCCTGTGCTTTGAGCAGAGCCCTTGGATTTTCTGATTTTGGAGCGGTCAGGATGCTCAGGGAAGGAGGGAAGCACTGGGGTCCATGCCTGAGACTTGGACTCACAGCCTGTACAGTCGTAAGAACTGAGTAAGACTGCCAGGAGCCCTGGGGGCAGGGCAATGAGGCCTTGGGTGGGAGGGAAAAGGCCAGCCCGGAAGAAGCTGAGAGGCAGCCTGAGGGCGGGAGGAGGAGGGGTCGCCAGTGTCAGGCAAGCCACATTAGATGATTAGATGAAGCCACAGAAAGACAAAATAGGTAAGGCCTAAAATATATCTGATGACTCTAGCAGCAGGATGTGACTACGGGAAAAAGCTTTAGAAGATGGCAAGCGTGTTCAGAGGCTGTCTGAGGCGCAGCGGCTCCCATTAGTGCAGAGAGGACCAGAGGACCAGAGGACCAGGTAAGCTGAGGGCTTATGGTGCTCCAGTCTTCTGAGAGAGAGGCCCCTGGCAGTTTTGCCTGTAGGAAGTTCCTGTCATGGTTTGGATCTGGGGTGTTCCCCAAGTCTCAGGTACCTATGGGTACTATCTACTACTGGGAGGTGGGGCCTGCCCGGGAGGGGCAGATGCTTGGGGCTTCACCTGGAGGGGCATGTGCTGGTTCAGCCCTTCCTCCCAGACTTGGCTTCCAACTCTGCCATGTTGTGAGGAGTAGATACTACTATTTCACCTGTCTAGGTCCTTCTGAAACTGTGAACTTAAATAAATTTTTCCTCCTTAAGTTATAGATGTTGGGTATTCTGTTTTAGCAACAAAAAAGTAACTAAGACAGTTGCTTCCCTGGTTTCTCTGCTTTCTCACTTTGGTTATGACTGGACCAGGAATGGAACCAGCCAAGTCAATGTCAAGTGACAGCTGCCCTACCTGTTGGAGGTGCTCTGGGTTTGTTTGCTGGAGATCTGATCAGATCCTTTCGCTGATGTGGTGTGAATACTGGGTGGATCAGTGTGCATGTGGAATGAGGTGAAGCCACTGTTGCAGTTGCCTAAATGACTTGCTGTCTGTGTCAGTTTTGGAAGCCCAAGACTTTAGTGACCAAGTGATCAGAAAACCACTCGTGGGCTACCTTACTTTCCAATATATCTTCATAATTAGTAAGATGCAAAAATCACAAAACCCTGATTGTAACCAGAAGATGTATCTGAAGAGCCCAGGTTAAAAAGACTCCAGGACAGCCTTCAAACTAACTCTAAAAGATAGTGGATCTAAGCCTCAGCTTCCTGAGATCGTAAAACAATGCCCAAGGCCAGGACAGTATTGGGGCACTTGGTTACCTAGTAACAGCCAATCAGAAAGGGTTAACACAAATCTGGAACTCTGGGCCTGGGGGAAAGTCAGAAAATTATAGATAGTTGCCCAGTTACAACTAATCAATCACTTAACGCCTCTTTAGACCCTACCCAGGCCACTAAAACACCATGCTAGCTCAGTTGGTCACATCCAAAAGACTCCTAAAAGGTCATGATTGGGTTGTAACAAAAGTTGTGGCCACCCTGCCTCTCTAAGTGGTCAGCATCGCCATTGTAAAAACTGTGTACTTACAATTGGTTCTATGCAAATAATGATATACTTCACATCTCCTAAGACCACCCCACCCCCTACCCCATAAAAACCCTGCTCAGCCTTTGTTCTGGGCTCTCTGCACGGATCCATTGTGTTGGTGAAGTCTTGAGAGCCCGAGCTTAAGCCTGAATAAAGACTTCTTGTTCTTACATAAGTGTCTCGGACTCCTGGTGGTCTTTGGGGTCCCTGAGATCTAGGCATAACAGTATCTTGTCTTTCCTGAATCTGAACAGACCTAGTGCATCTCCCAACAGATCTCTACAGCTGTGGCCTCTGGCAGGGCAGGAGGTGGCTAGCTTTTATGGGTAGAGAAAGTGGTCTGGTCTCCTCTTATTCCACAGTCAGGGAATCAGGGAGAGCTGTCTGGAAAGAGCATATGAGTAATAATATCTGCATCTTCACTAAGTAATGTACAATTTGCAGACAAGGTTGGAGGGTCTTTAGAGTGGATCAATCATCCCATTGTCTAACAAAAGGAACGGGAATGGCAATTCCTAGATTTTGGTTCTGTCTCTGCCACTGTTGGAACATAACAGTACTGGGCAAACCTCTTCAAGGCCTCAGTCAAATCAAAATAAAAAATAAATGATGGATTGGGGACGTAGCTCAGGTGACAGTCTTGGGCTTCATTCCCAGGCCTTCCCCCCTGACCACCCCCCCCCCCCCAAAAAAAAAAAAAAAAAAAAGAGGCAGCAGAACTTAAGGGCTGGTGAGGTCATTTCCAACTTTCCATACTTTACTTGTCCACACTGAGGCTGATGACCATGTCTAAAGAAAGTATACAGTGAGTCCTTCATGGCCAGCTGTCCTTTCCATTTTCAGTAGCTGGCCTGTCCTAGCACACTGCTGATTTGGGTCCCAGCAGAAGCACTTTGCCAGGGGCAGGAAGTGTGTTTGAATGACCCTAGGTCACTCAGTATCTCAGAGATTCCATTTTGGTTTTATTGGTAAAGAGAAGATAAAAACAAAATAGGTTAGCTGTGAAGAGAAAATGATACTTATCATATAGTATGCCCTCCTCCAAAGTAAGCCTGGAAGTAGCATACAAAATTCATAATGGGAGCTGGGCCTGGTGGTGCATACGTGTAATTCCGGCACTACAGAGGCTGAGACAGGACTACTGGATGCTCAAGGCCAGCCTGGGCAACACAGTGAGTTCAGGATCAGCCTACACTACAGAGTGAGACCCTGTCTCAAAAAAAAAAAAAAAAAAAAAAAAAAAAAAAAAAAAAAAAAAAAAAAAAAAAAGAAAAAAAAAGATAACTGAAACATAGCACTTATTCTTTGAAATCCTGTTCATGTCTTATATCTTACAGGAGTTGCAGAAGTTGCCTTGAAGCTTTTTATGGCTATAGTAAAGAAAAATAAGTCAGTTACCACATTTGCAGTATCTAAGGGCTAAACAAATCCACCAATAAGGAGTAGGACTCCCCACTGTGACTTGTGAGTTCTCATACAGAGAGTGTGGGGTGATGCAGTGAGCAGCAGCCAAGTGGCCATAGAATTCATTCTATGGTAAGTGTCCTGGGCCTCCGGTATCCAAGGGGAATGTGCTCTAGCAATTGGGACTCCCAACAAATGGATGAAGCCTATCCCACCTCCACACCCAGAGAATCCTACCTCACAGCTGCATACAGAGCAATATGGTTGCTGTGACCACTGACTCCCCCTGCATCAAAAGTCACCACCTGGATAGAAAGAGACAGTATTTTTATTTTTGGTAAAAAAAACTCTCATGACATAAAATTTAACATTTTTTTTTTTTTTTTGTAGATACATGAATTCCAAATTCTGTAAGACGTTAGAACCATGAGGTTTGGGGAATTAGTGAGAAAAAAAGAGTTTTTACTCATTGTCTCCACTGCCTCAGCTTCCAGGCAGCTGACATTGTTTCCTTGGAAGGAAAGAGAGCAAAATCCTAGAACCTTCCCTATGCCAAGGCTCTCTGTGGCTCTCCAGGCTGACGTCTGAGCAGTTCAACAGGTGTAACAACTGGCCTGGCTGATTGCAACATGAACACTGGCCCTGTGGGTTTTACTGCTCAGTCTTATCCTGGTCACTATAGCAGAACTGGAACAGTACAGCAACTCTTTGTTGCTAATCTGCTTGGCCATTTATTAGCATATTTAATTTTCTTGGTTGGCTGCCATGTGAACTTTGTTCAGTAGATGGCTGCCTGATTTATCTGGACTCTTCCATGTACCACACCATGGCACAAGGGTGTGACGGCCAGTGTCCACCAGGGACTGGGGCTGAGTTCATGAAAAGTCCTTCTATTTATAGGCGGCTTCTGCTTCCATTTTCAGACAGGTAAACATCTGTTACTAATTAAAAGCTCAGCCTAGGTTCTATCATTTCATTTTGACACAGAGCGATGAAGAAGACCAAAGGATTACTTGATCAACGCTGACACAAAACACAGCCCAAATAATAGGATTCAGGAAAAGTGATAGGATGGTGGGTTAAGGGTGAGAGAAAGAGGCAGTCTGTCAGCAAGAAAAGAAGATGACACAGTATGGATGAAGGGACTTGGAACCAGGATTGAAATAAGACAGAAAAGGATTAACTCTTAGTCTTTTTCTTTTCTTTTCTTTTTCTTTCTTTTTGAGATAGGGTCTCAGTCTCAATTATCTGATTCAGGCTGGCCCTGAACTTGCTATGTAGCCCAGGCTTGCCTTGGACATAAGACAATCCTCTTGCTTCAGCTTCCTGGGTGCTGACAGGTATATACCACCACAACCAGCTTCTGTGGTGCCTGGGAATTGAACCCAGGGCCTTGTACTTGTTAGGCAAGTGCTTTAACTATTGAGCTACACCCCCAGATCCCACTCTTGGTCCATTTTAAATTGCAAGACATGCTGACTGGCTATCATGAGATTCTAGAAATTACTATTTGGAAACATCAAATCAGGTGGATTCAGGATAATATCAAATGGACTTCTGATAACACAGAGAAGAGCTCTGCCTCTGGAGTGACCACCTTCCTTAAAACTGAGAATCTCTCTTGTTTTGTTTTCTTTATAGTAGTGGAGATCAAGCTTAGGGCCTTCACACTCAGCCCAGTGTTGGTTTTGATTTTGAGACAGGTCTCACTAAGTTGTTAAGTTGCCCAGGCTGGGTGCAAACTTGTGATCCTCCAGCCTCAGCCTCCCAGAGTGTGGGACTGCAGGCCACGGGGCCCAGCTCTAAGAAGCTCTCTGACAAAGCTCCTCTCTCCTTCCTTTTATCTTATGCCTTATTTCACAGTTTCCCTGGGATCAAGTATTCTGCATAGGAAGCTTTCCCAGTACCCAACAATCAAGATTAAGCCTATTATTAGAAGTACGCATTTCTGTGAGCTCCAATCACCAGATTTGTTTTATATTAAACAATCTCAACTTGTCAGTATAAAACTCAGGTCCTGGTTAAATGATAGCTTATCCTTAGAATGGCTTTCAGGATGGGCATGATGGCACATGCCTGTAATTGCAGCTCCAGGGGAGGCTGAGCTGGGAAGGTCACAAGTTTGAACTCAGTGAGACACTATCTCAACTTATACACTATCTCAAAATAAAAAGCAAGAGACTTCTGGTCCAGATGGCGGCTGAGTAACAAAGCTACACAATGTCTCCTCATTGACCCACTCAAAAAGTTGAGAATTGTTAGAAAATGCATGTTCAATGTAGTAAGGAAAGAGAGGAGCATCCCAACAACTGACAGGAGGCCAGGGGAAGGTCAGAAATTCTGAAAGATCATGGAAAGCAGAGAAAAAAATCCCAGCAGCCCAGGAAGCTGCGGCAGGTTGGCTGCAAACGGAGGAAAGCCTGAGTGGAGCCCGGAACATCTGATGGAGCTGGGAGAGGAAGTATCACCCCAACAACTGACAGAAGGCAGCAGCAAGGTCAGAAATCCTGAAGTCACATCGGAAGTGGAGTAAGAGAGCAGCTAACTCAGCACGGCACTGAGCTGCTGGCATCCACAGATCACAGACGAAGGCAAGCCTGGAGGCCAGAACCTCAGTCTGAGGTAAGCATGAATCTGGGAGAAGTGGCAATTGTCAGTGGCTGGTAGCCCCAGCCTCCAAAAAAATGAACCTGCGGGTAGTATATACTACAAACGCAATGTGCGCTTCCTGTAGAAAAGGCCCCTTGGAGCCCAGATCAGAAGCAGTGCTCGGCAGCCATAACAGGCAATAACATAAGCTGGAGCCATTTTAAAAAGAAGAAGAAGAAGAAAAAAAAAAAGCCCAAGACTGAGCCCTTTAGAGTAAAAGAAAGCTCAGAAGAGCAAATCAGGGCTTTGGGGTCACCCTTAAATGGTGCCTAGGAAGAAACTGGCACAAGCGGCAGAGAGAGGAGAAAAGAGGGGGAAAAGGATGCTGATCCCCAGAACGGTTCAGGGGCACCTCTGCTCCGAGGGTGGAGAGCCCTGCTCTGGGGGAGGGAAGCCACGACAGATGGAGAGCTTTGCTGAGGGGATCAAGAGTAAACAAGATACCTCAAAAGGGGGGACCATTGCTCTGTCCCTCCCACACACACTGGAGGCTTCTGGGTTGCTGCTGCCCTGTGTATCAGAGGCATCTAAGACTGGGAAGTCCATTGCTCGCCCGTCCTGTGCGCCAGAGGCGTCCAGAGGCTTCCAAGGAATCCCATCACCCCATCAATCCCGAGCCCCAGAGGCTTCCAGAGGCATCTAAGACCAGGAATT
Organism: Ctenodactylus gundi; assembly: GCA_004027205.1. Lineage (NCBI taxonomy): Eukaryota > Metazoa > Chordata > Mammalia > Rodentia > Ctenodactylidae > Ctenodactylus > Ctenodactylus gundi. The sequence continues at coordinate 69,020 of PVKB01003029.1, forward strand.
CCATCGCCCTGTCGATCCCTTGGGCCAGAGGCTTCTAGGACTGGGCCTTCACCAAACTCTTTTTTCCTGCACGCCAGAGACAGCAAGAAACAGCAGAACCATGGGTAAACGTGGTAACACATCTCCTACAAAAAGGCTTGAAATCCCAGAAGATGATACCAGGGATACTGAAATTGCAGAACCCAAAGATGAAAAAGAAAAAAAAAGATGGTAACTTCTGGGCAAAGACATACTTTGAATTAAAACAGTAAATGAAACAGATAATGCAAGAGACATGCCAGGACATAGCTAAGCTAATTGCAAACTTGAAAAACAAAGAACAAAGAAGATATGAACCAGAAGATAATGAAGGCAACACAAGGAATTAAAGAACACATAGAGATATAAAAAAATTGGATGCAGATATTCAGGAAGTAAAAAACACACAGGAAATAATAAGCGACCACTTTGAACATTTTCAGAATAGAATGTCAGATATAGAAGATGAAATGATTTAGCTGCAACATACAGGCCATAAAGAACACTAAGTAAATAAAGAAGAATGTGAATCATTACAGTGACTGATAGATGATTCAAAGAGAAACAACCTCAGAATTATGGGAGTCCGGGAGATAGCTGAGGACAAAACAAAAAGCTTAAAGGTCATGTTCAATGAAATTATGGAAGAAAATTTCCCAAATCTAAGAAAAGAAATGAACATGGAATTACTGCAGGCATATACAATACCAGACAACTTTGATCAGAAGAGATCCTCATCACAACACATCATAATTAAAATACTGGGGTTCAGTCAAGATGGCGACTGAGTAACAGCACTGCACAATGTCTCCTCATCAACTCACTTAAAAAGTCAAGAAGAAAGTTAGAAAAAGTGTGCTTGGTGTAGCTAGGAAAGAGAGGAGCATCCCCCAAAACTGAAAGGCAACCAGTCTGAGGCCAGAAACTCTGAAGGACCATCGAAACCAGAGGGGGAAAAAAAATCCCCGTGGTTAAGGAAATGGCTGCAGCTGGCTCCAAACAGCAGGCAGCTGTGGACGGAGGAAAGTGCGCAGGGACCTGAACATCGGATGGAGCAGAGCAGGGAGAAAACGGAGCTGGGAGAGAACAGAGCACACAACAACAGGAGAGGAGGCTGCGGGCGGGTCTGAAATCCTGAAGTCACATCGGACGAGGAGGAAAACAGCCAACCCGGTGTGGCCCCAAGCTGCCAGCGTCTGCAGATCACAAACAAGGTCCGGAGGCAAGAACCTCAGCCCGAGGTAAGTGCGGACCCCGAGAGTGGGAATTATTGGCAGCGGGCGGCCCCAGCCTCAGAAGCACCAACCCGCGGGTGTGTGTACTACAAACACGGCGAGGTCTCCCCCTAGAAAAGGACTCGGGATCCCAGATCAGAAACGGGGCTCAACAGCCGTCACAGGCAGTGATGTCAGCAGGAGCCATTTTTTTCCCTGCACACTAGAGACAGTCAGAGGTAGCAGAACCATGGGGAAACGTGGTAACAAATCTTATACAAAAAGATCTGACTCCCCAGGGGATGGTACTAGGGGTGCTGAAATTGCAGAACTCAAAAAACAGATGGGTACGAGTGATGGTGACTTCTGGGCCCAGACAGCCAGTGAAATAAAGCAGGAATTAAAGCAGGAAGCAAACCAGGAAGCAAAGCAGGAAATAAAACAGCCAGAGCAAGAGCTACAACAACACTTAGCTAAACAAAACGCAAGCCTTGAAAAGAAATTAGAGGAGACCAGAGAAGAAATGGGGAAGCACAGTTACAAATCTCCTACAAAAAGACCTGAAACCCCAGGAGATGAAGTCAGGGCAAATAAAGATGAATATGGCAAAAATGATGGCAAATTCTGGGCCCAGAAATCCAGTCAATTAAAGCAGAAATTAAAGCAGGAAATAAAACAGACAGCAGAAGAGCTACACCAATACATACATAAGCAAAAAGCAAGCCTTGAAGAGAAACTAGAGGAGACCAGAGAAGAAATATACCAGAAGATAATGAAGACAAAAGAAGAAAATAAGAGAAGAACACAACAGAGATATAGAAAAATTAAATGCAGATATTCAGGAAATGAAAAACACGCAGGTAATAATAAGCAACCACTTTAAACAACTTCAGAATAGAATGTCAGACCTAGAAAATAAAGTGACTAAGCTGCAGCATACAGGCCATGAAGAACACAAAGTAAATAAAGAAAGCAAATCATTGCAATGGTTGATAGACGATTCAAGGAGAAACAACCTCAGAATTATGGGAATCAAGGAGAAGACTGAGGACAAAAGAAAAGGCTTAAAGGACATGTTTAATGAAATAATGGAAGAAAATTTCCCAAATCTAAGAAAAGAAATGAACATGGAACTATTGCAGGCATATAGAACACTAAACTTTTATCAGAAGAGATCCTCATCACGAAACATCATAATTAAAATTCTAGAAACCCAACACAAAGAGAAAATACTAAAAGCGGTAAGATAAAAGTAAAAGGTGACCTACAAAGATAAGCCCATCAGGATAATGGCAGATTTTTCAATCCAAACTGTAAGAGTATGTTGGTAATTAGTGAAATATGAGTAAATAAGATATGAAAGTTAAGGAATTCTGAAATAACTAAATTTGCCTTCATGTCTGTCACTTTAAGTATATTTATGTGGTATAGATTTGACTTCATTTAATGTAGCAATGTGATATAGTTTTAACTTTGTATTGTAGCAATTCGCTTATCAGGTCACTAATGAAAGTTTATCCTAAGGAAACTCACTGATGTAAAGATAACCTTGTGAATGTACAAAGATGCACATTTCAGTATTCAGCTAAGGCAATTGAATTTTATGTATTTATTTATTTTTTCTCTTTCCCAAATTAACTAGTCTTTTGCTTATAGTTATTTTCTAATGGGAACTGGTGGGTAAGGCCAGGTGTAATAACAACAAAGATATAGGAAAATATGGAAAAAAAAAACTTTTGGTGAATATCCCAATAAAGGAATTGGTTGGACTCAGAGAAGAGATATCAAGATCTAAGTACTGTGAACCCATTAGAGGAATAGGAAGCTGAGGTAGAGTGGTGACTTAAATGAAATGACTTAGGTGCAGAAGATTAATATGTTAAACACTGTATGGTTTCTTGGACTTGGAAAACCCAGAACACAGACATTCTTTGGAACCATACGAAGTGACAGCCGGAGTCGAGGGAAGGGTCAGGGAGGCCCTGTGAGAGGGTAGAAAATGGGAAGGGATTGTAAAGTCAATGTGATACGTAGATGTATGAAACACCCAAATTCATTGTAAATACTATGTATTACATTTGTATATTAATAAAATAGTGGGGGAAAAATTGGAAAAAAATAATTACAATACTGGAAACCCAACACAAAGAGAAAACATTAAAAGCATAAGAGAAAAACAGAAGGTGACCTACAAAGATAAGCCCATCAGGATAACTACAGACTTCTCAACCCAGACTCTAAAAGCCAGATCATGGAGCAACGTTATCCAAGCACTAAGACAACATAAATGCCAACCAAGACTGCTATATCCATCAAAATTATCTTTTAAACTAGAGGGAGAATTTAAAACTTTCCATGATATAGAAAGCTTAAAGAAATTTGCAGCCACTAAGCCAGCCCTGCAGGGAATACTTAAAGGAAACTTAGAAAGTGAAAGGGAGGCCAGCGACACCAATGACCCCAGAGAAAAAGAGACAACAGCTAGAGGAGAATGAGCTGAGAAAAAAGGAAGGCTAGTAAATAATGCTGAAAAACTATAACGATGACAGGACATAAGAAACATACATCGATAATTAATCTCAACATGAATGGCCTCAACTTACCTATTAAAAGACACAGACCGGCTGACTAGATTTAAAAAAAAAATCTCAGCATTTGCTGCCTATAAGAGACACACTTCACCCACAAGGAAACTCATAGACTGAAAATGAAAAGATGGAATTCAGTATTTCATGCAACAGGACCCAGGAAACAAGCAGGGGTAGCTGTATTAATCTCAGACCCATCAGATTTCAAAAGAAAACAGGTGAAGAGAGACAAAGATGGCTGCTACATATCGGTTTAAGGAACACTAGAACAGGAAGAAATCACAATTATCAATATATATGCCCCCAACTCTAGAGCACCCAATTATGGTAAACCCAAAATTACTAGATCTGAAAGGACATATAGGCCTCAATACAATTATAGTAGGTGACTTTATTACTCCTCTATCACAGATAGATCAACCAGACAGAAAATCCACAGAGATATACAACAGCTAAATGACACTATAGAAAACCTAGACCTAAGAGATGTTTACAGAGATTTCCACCCAATATCAATTGAATACGTGTTCTTCTCAGAAGCACATGAAGCATTATTTCTAAAATAGACCATGTTCTAGGCCGTAAGTCATGCTTAAATAAATACAAAGGAATAGAAATAATTCCTTGTGTACTCTGAGACCATAGTGGAATAAAACTGGAACTAACAGCAAAATAAAGAGAAGAAAATACACAAATACATGGAGACTTAACAACTTACTATTGATCAAACAGTGGATTGCAGAAGAAATCAGAGAAGAAATAAAAAACTTCATAGAGTTAAATGATGACGGAAGTACATCATATTAGAATCTATGGGACACAATGAAAGCAGTTCTTAGAGGGAAATTCATAGCCATACATGCACACATCAAAAGAACAGAACAGTCACAAATAAACATGTTAATGATGCACCTTAAGGACCTAGAAAAACAAGAACAATTTAACCCAAAAAGCAGAAGAGAAATTATAAAGATCAGATTTGAAATTAATGCAATTGAAATAAAAAAGAAAAAAAAAAAGAACTTTTGGCAAATATCCCAGTAAAGGGCTCTGCTGGACCCAGAGAAGATGCATAAAGATTTGATCACTGCAACCTATTCTAGGGGTAGGAAGGTGAGCTCAAGATAGAGTTGTGATTTGAGTAAAATGAAGCAGACACCAAAGATTAAATATGGTAAGTCCTGTATGGTTTCTCTGACTTGGAAAACCCAGAATACAGGCATTCTATAGAAACACATGGTGTGATAGAGGGAGTTAGCCGGGGGGTGGGGCAGGTGTGGGACGGCCAAAAATGGGAAAGGATTGTAAAGTGATGTGATATATATGTGCACAAAATACTCAAGTTCATTGCAAACATTATGTATTGCATATGTATATTAATAAAAATAGTGGGGAAAAAACCCCTCTGCTACTTTTTGTGAATGAGAACTCTAGAGTTTCTCAGGAGGCTGAATAATTGTCCTCCAAATACGCCCTAACCCCTAAAACCTGTGAATGTTTTCTCACATTCAGCTTTGACATACTTTAAAGACGGAAGAATGGGCACAGGCCAAGGGATACAGGCGGCAGTACGAAGGCAAAGAAATCAATCTTCCCTCGGGCTGGAGGAATGGCACAGCAGTTAAAGGACCAAGGTTCTGAGTCGATTCACCAGCACCACATAAAACTGGGCGTGGTGGCGCACACCTGTAATCCCAGCACTAGAGAGGCTGAGGCAGGCAGACTGTTCTGAGTCCAAGGCCAACCTGGGCTCCAGAGTGAGACTGTCTCCAAAGAAAATAAAAAATCTTCCCCTCAGAGCCGGCGGAAGGGACCAGTGGGACCAGCCTTGTCAATGCCTTGTCTTTAGAGCTCAGGAAAAGCAAAAGAATGAACCTGTGCTGTTCTAAGCCATTGCATTTGGGTAGATTCTAGTGTAAGAAAAATACCTTGAAGGGACAGTTTGGGACTTTGGGACACAGCGATGCTATGTACACAGCAGTCTAGGAGTGGTCATTTTCTTGCTCATACACCAAAGTGTCCAATACTCACTGGTTCCCCTTCTTCCTTCCTCTCCCCCGAGGTCAGAACTCAGGGCCTTGCACACGCTAGGCCTGTACTTTACCACTGAACTATACTCCCCCCTCAAACTCTATTTCTGTTCACTTCCAGGTACAATCTGCCTCTTCAGCAATTCAGTTCCAGGCTAGAGGAATATCTCTGATTAAAGCTCGAGCCTAGCAAGCTCAAAGCCTTAGGTTCAATTCCATAGCGCCTCATAAACTGGATTTGGTGGTGCACACCTGTAATCCCAGCACGCAGGAAGCTGAGGCAGGAGGATTGCCTTGTGTTTGAGGTCACACTGGGCTACATAGTGAGTTTAGGACCAGCCTGGACTATAAAGCAAGATCCTGTTTCAAAAACAACACCAACAACACCACCACCAACACCACCACCAAAAACCCCCAAACAATCCACAATTCCAAATATTCCTTCATTTGATCTATTTTTATTTATTTATTTATTTATTTATTTATTTATTTATTTATTTATTTATTTATGTTTTTGAAACTGGAACTCATCCAGTAGCCTAGGCTGACCCCAAACTCTCAGCAATCCTCCTATTTCAGCCTCCTGAGTGCTAGGATTTTAGGTGTGTGCTACCAAGCGTGGCTTACACTTGATCTGTTTCTAAAGTCATTTGTGTGAATATGAAGGTATATTCACTACAATATGTCCATTTTGCAATCTGTTAGCTTTCTGGGGCTTAATTCTGTTTCCTCTTCCTTCTGTACTCAGTGTCAATGTAAGGAGAACTACTTTGTCAGCCCCTGACCTTCTGAAGACTGCTAATAGAAATAAGGATACAAAATATAGAGTGTTATCTTCGGCAGAACTTACTCCCACTCATCCCACTGCGTTCTTAAAATGATCCTATGGTATAGGAACCTAAAACTAGTTTTAAACATAGTCTATTAAATCTGGGAGTGAAAGCCAGATGTAGAGGTATGTACTTGTAATTCCAGCATTTGGAAGGCTGAGGCAGGAGGATTGCCCTGTATTTGAGGTCAGCCTGGTCTACTTAGTGAGTTCAGGACTAGTCTGGACTATAAAGAGAAATTGTCTCCAAAATCAAGCAAACAAACAAAATAAATCTGGCAGTGATGGCACATGCCTATTATCCCAGTACTTTGGGAGTCCGAGGCGAAGCATTACCAAGATCAAGCCCAGCCTGGGCAACTTAGACACTATCTTGGAAATGAATAAATAAATTTTTAAGAAGACTGGGTCTGGTGGTACAGGATTATAATACTAGCACTTTGGTTGGCTGAGCCAATGGTTTCAAGTTTGAGCCCAACATGATCTATTTAACAAATTGGTGAGACCCTGTCTCAAAAGTAAGTCCTGAACTTACTATGTAGCCCAGGCTGGTCTCAAATTCACAGCAATTTGCCTGCTTCAGCCTCACAAGTGCTGGGATTACAGGTACTTGTCAACAAGCCTGGTTTATGTGGTGTTGGAGAATTGAATTCAGGGCCTTGTGCTTGCTAAGCAAGCACTCTAATTACTTTACTATTCCTTCAGCCCAGGAATTTATCATTGATAGACACATTTACTTCTAAAGAAACTGATTTTGGAGTTGGAGTAATGCTTCGGCTTGCTCATGGATGAAATGAGGAAAGTAACACCTGCCCTACTTTCTTACTTTCTTTGATGGAACGAGGTGAAGAAAACCCCATGAAAGTGCTTATGCCAGACTGTCTGACCTCCAAGCCTGTCACCATCACCATTAGACCAAGCTGGCTGCTCACTGGCTGCCTCACCACCAGAAGAGATGCTAGAGGCATTTCCTTACTTCCTTGGTGGGGGATCTGGGGTCACTGCAGCTCATGAGTAGGGTTCTGTGTTATTTTTGGTGCTGAAGCTTGAACCCATGGCACAGAGTGGGCCTGAGCTATACTCTGCACTCTCAGGTCTGAGCTGAACGGTATCCAGCTTCCTGAACTTCTCCAAATAATGGCTCCTGCAGTTCTTTGCCGATCTCCATTTGTCTTTTTCTCCTAATCCACAGAAGCCTTGATTCAAGGGAAATCTTATCCATATCCCAATAAATAAGAGACAACAGTAGAGCACTCTGCTTTCTAAGTCATTGGCTCTTACTTGAGGATGGTTTTGCCCATGGATTACTATTTTTTCTTTAGACAACTTAGGAGAGCTACTACTGGCACATAGAGGGTAAAGAGAAGTCAGAGATGCAGCTACTTGTTCTAAAATGCACAAGACAGACCTCATATCAAGGAATTGATCCACAGTGCCATAACTGAGACACCCTGCTGTCAGGAAACAGTGACTGGGTGTGTCTGGTTCCAGGCTATGTTCCCTGTTCCTAACACAGCAGGCCCTCAGCAGACAGGACTGAATGAAAGCCTGAGGCAGCACTGGGTCGCCACAATGAGTTCCAGACACCCAAAGATACTACTAACTTCTAGCTTACTCTTTAGGGAGGGCAGCTTTGGACTTTATGAGGCCCTGACCTGCCAGTCGTCCCCATGGGTCTCATGATGCACAAAACAGGGCAGGCAGCTTGTAGGTAGAAAGGACAGACATGGAACTAGCTGGAATCCAGTTTCCTGCTACCACACCATGCTGAGAGCTGTGGAGCCAGCTTCGCTTTGAGTAAAGGAGTGTGCTTGGTCTCATCTTGGCATGGTGCATGGTAAACCTCCGGTGGTTCAGCTCTGTGTTCCTCACTTTGGCTGCGTGTGTCTGTGGTACTGGGCCTCAAGCCCAGTGTCTTCAGACTGAGCTACACCCTCAGACCATTTTTATTTTTGATTTTGAAACAGAGTCTCAATAAGTTGCTAAGTTGTACAAGGTGGGCTCCAACCTGTGATCCTTCTGCTTCTGCTCCCCAGAGTGCCGGGATTACAGGTCTGTGCCACCAGGCCTGGCTTCTATTTCTGTTTGAAGGAGGAACTTGGTGCTTTGCTATCTCTCATTCTGTCGTGCTTCTGGTCTGAATGGAGCATGTGGAACCCCCAAGATTGCTGCTTTTAGCCTTGTACAGGACACTGCCACTGAGTGATTTCTCACCTGCCTCAACAGCGGACCTGCAGGCATTGGGAGTCTATGTGAAAGTGCCCTGAACTATGGCGTCACACTTAGCTCATTTACTTATGGTCAAGGTTGCACTGGTCATAATGTGAGCAAGATCCTACTGTTGCAGCTTCAGACTAGGCTAGAAAAAGCATTCCAACTGTGCTGTGATGACTACAGTTCCTTATAACAGCAAGATGTGCTGCAAATCATTTACTGATCAAGGACTGTTTTAAAATGGTTTCATGTGGACAGAAGATAAATCAATTCATGCTTCACCCGACAATGAAGGCTTTCTCACTCACTTGCATGAGTGTCACTAGCTCAGCTCACATTCAGAACAGACTTCAGACAGGGAAGTGACAGTTTTGTGAGAAGCATGCTGTGAAGTCCTGCTTCAGTTCTTAGAAATGTGAAGGTGGAGCAATTCCTTTCAGGGTGGCCTTCCAGTGAGCAGGAGCTTTTACACCGCTGTCCTAGTTTCTTGCAACTTGGAAAGAAGGAGAGGAAGAGGAAAGGGAAGAAGAAGATGAAGATGAAGATGGTGAACACAAAGATGATGAAGAAGACAACGATGACAAAAACAACAAACAGAAGAAGAAATGTAAAGATGTCAGGCACAGTGCTTACAGTCTAGTTTGTAAGACGTGATCTGTAACTTAATCCCAGCACCTAGGAGGCTGAGGTAGGAGGACTGCTGTGAGTTTGAGGCCAGCCTAGGCTACACAGCAAGTTCAGGACCAACGTGGACTACAGAGTGAGATCCTGTCTCAACAAACAAACAAAATCACAATCAGAATCAAAAAGGGCTGGCTATATTTCCGTGTGAAGACCCTATATTCTATTTCCAATACCAAAAAAGCAAACCAAACCAACAAACCAAACTAACAAAGCCCATCAGCAAGGACCAACTCCATTCATCAGTGTGTAGAACTAAAGAAGACCCAGGCCAAGAAGAGCTTTGAATTCCAAGTTTGTTAGTTTGTTTGAGACAGAGTCTGCTCTGTAGTCCAGGCTGGTCCTGAACTCACTCTAGCACATTCTGTCCTCAAAAACATGGCAATCCTCCTGCCTCAGTCTTCTGAGTGCTGGGATTACTGGCGTGTGCTATCACACCTGGCTTATGTGGATGCTGGGGAATCAAATCCAAGGCCTGAACTTGCTAGGCAAGCACTTTAACCACTGAACTATGGCCCCCAGCCTGAATTCCAAGTTTAAAAAGATGAGAGTTTATTCTGAAACTGGATAAGCTTAAGCTGGAGTCATATAGGAGACTCTTAAGCACTGAAATAGAGGAGGGAGGGAGGTTTTGGGGACTGGTGCCGGGGAAGCCATTACCATGGGAGAATGCAGTCCCAAGGGGAACTCCAGGCCTTCCCCAAGAGCACAGGAGGTGTGGGCCTCTTTGTGGAGCAGAAAGAGAAGTGGGAAAGCAAAGATGCAGAAACCAGCCAGTGTGATAGACTTCGAGTGATGACGTGCCCCTTACCAGACTGATGCCATTGGCTTTTGTGTGCCGGAGGAGGATGCTGGCCACGTGCTCTGTGTCCCACTGCACTCCTGGGTCATCTGGGAAATCCCTGTAAGAGAGCCACAACCTGACCATCTCTTATATGCTCAGTGTTGTGGTGAGAATTATATTGAGGGTGGGGGTTCCCTATCCTTTAAAATATTCATATCTTAGGCAATTTACATGCAGGCCTACAGTGCCAGCACTCAGGGAAGCTGATGTAGCAGGATCACAAGTGTGACTCCAGCCTGGGCAACTTACTGAGTCTGTCTCAAACTCAAAATGGGCTGGGGATGTAGCTCAGTGTGAAGGCCCTGGCTAAAATCTCACTAAAATAGTGTCATTATTTTCTTTGCTTCACTGGCTACCTCTGCTAGTCCATCTGTAGAGGGTGCTTTCTATAGAGGGCAGCTTTGTACTTTTGAAAGCGCTCTCCAGTTAGTTACTGGTGTGCTTCTCAGGATTCTCACAGGAGCATGGGTAGGACAGGCAGCTCAGCAAGCAGAGGAAGGATGCAGTTGAAAGAACCAGTGTGAATTCCTTTCTTGTTCTGTAGAAATGGAACTCAATATGCAATATGAAACATGGCTTGCTGAGTGTAGACAGCCAAGGAGATAGGGGAACCGGGGGAAATGGGCTGGGGCCTATCTCAGTGGTCAGAGTGGCCTAGCAAGTGCAAGGCCCTGGGTTCACTCTCCCAGCACCACATAAACATTAGCTGGGAGAGGTGGGATATGCCTATAATCCCAGTACTTGGAAGGCTGAGGCAGGAGGATTGCTCCAAGATCAGCCTGGGCCGCATAATGCTTCTGGCTTAGAGAGCCATATATATGTAGCAAGGCATCATTTTAGAAATGGAATATCCTCTTTTTCTTTTTTTTCATTTTTTGAGACAGGGTCTTGTAACCCAGGCTGGTCCTGAACTCAGGAATGGAGCCCAAGGTAACCTTGGACTAAAGACAATTCTCCTGTCTCAACTTCCTGAGTGCATGCATTACAGGTTATTACAGCTGTGTGTCACCATGCCCAGCTTCTGTGGTGCTGGGAATTCCAAATCAGCTAACTGCTGAGCCATTCCACCAGCCCACTTTTTTTTTCCCCTTCTCTCTCTCTGGCTTTTAATCCCAGCACTCGTAGGGCTAAGGCGGGAAGACTGCTGAGTCTAAGGCTAGCCTGTGCTACATAGTGAGACTCTGTCTCCACCACCGCACCCCTCCCCCTGAAAAAGTTCAAGCCCAACTTAACTTAGGCAGTTTAGCAACTTGTTGAGGTCTTGTCTCAAAAAATTATTGATTGAGACAGGGTCTTACTTTGTAGTCCAAGCTGGTCCTGCACTCATTATGTAGCCCAGGCTGGCCTCCAACTCAAAGCAATTCTCCTGCCTCAGCCTCCTAAATGCTAGGATTACAGATTTGCACTACTCTGCTCAATTTATGTAGCTCTAGGGAGTGGAACTCAGGGCTTTGTGCTAGGCGGTACATGCTTTAATCCCAGCATTTGGAAGACTGAGGCAGGAGAACTGCCTATGAGTTTGAGGCTAGCTACATAGTGACTTCAGAACAAATCTGGACTACAGTGTAAGATCCTAGCTCAAAAACAAGCAAACAAAAAATGGGCTAGAGATGTAGCTCATGCAAAGGCCCTGGGTTCAACTGCTAGTGTCACAACAAATGAACAAACGAACTAACTAGCTTCATTGAACTAGGTCCCCAGTGTTTTTGTTTTTATTATTTTGAGACAGAGTCTTGCTAAACTGCCCAAGCTAGGATTAAAGGTATGTGCCACCATGCCTGGTATACATGGTCATAATCTCATGAGACTTTAGCACACAAAAGAAAGACTGGCCAAAAAGAAAGGGGAGTAGGTGGTAAACTTTCCAATTCTTGGTTCTGAGTGACTTGTGGCTGTCCTCCTCTTCTCTTCAAGGGAAGCTCTTGAGAGGTGGGGTGCAAAGGGCCGAGGGGGTCATTAAATATTGTTTTCCCTGTATTTTTGGTATTGCTGTCACTATTTTTCTCTGGTAGCCAAGAGTGAAAGATCACTTACCATTATTAAGTACAATGTCAATTTATCTTAGGTTAATATCATTCAGCAGATGTATTTGTGACCCCAGAAAAGGTATGAATGGGGTGAAAGAACAGCACAGTAGTTAGACCGCTTACCTACAAGCACCTGGCCTCAGTGCTATTGCCCAGCATCACCTAAGCCAGGCATGGTGGCGCATGCCTGTAATCCCAACTGTCAGGAGAAGCAGAGGCAGGAGGATTGCTGTGAGGTTGAGGCAGCCTGGGTTACATGGTGAGCTCAGGACCAGACTGGACTACAGTGTGAGAACCTTTCTCAAAGAAAAAAAAAAGGCTGAGCATGACCAGGTGTTTTATCCAAAATTTCTCATACTGCTTTGCTCCAAGGCTGTCTGTGACAGAACTCTAACGTGACCAACACTGTCAGAAAGTTGAAGATATGGATGTCAGGTAAACAAAGCCTCTGCACAACACCACTGGGACCCCCTCTTCGTGTAGAATGCCTGCCTTGGTTTCTGGTAGCTTGGGATTCCTCCTAGTTTTTCTTTCTGTCTTCTTTTTAACATATTCTCTAGGGCTCACGTTGGCCCTGCCTGAGTTGGTGCTTCCTATAAAGCCTTCTGCAGGGGATCTGGGGAAAACTTAGAGGGCACAGTCCCTTGCACTGTCCTTATTGCTGACACTATCTGCAAGTTCAAGAGTTCCCCAAATCATCCTGTTTCCACCATTCGTGTAACACTCACAGAAAACTGCTGTTTGCAGTTACAGTTTATCTCAGGGAAGAGATACAGACTAAAACCAGCCAAAGTCCAGGCGGGCACACTGGCATACACCTGCAATCCAGCTACATGGGTGAGATAGGAAGATCGCAAGTCCAAGGCCAAGGCCAGGCATCTTAGTGAGACTCTGTCTAAAAGTAAAGTTTAAAAAAAGGGGTTAGGGGTGGGGAAACAGCTCCCTTGTGCCATGTTATTTTCCAAATCCAGACTTCTACGGGTCTGTGGGGAAGGGCAACGCAGCTATGGAGCTTAGAGTTCCTAGAAACTTCCTTTAATTATCAGCAAGTTCTTTCAAGGATAGCTTTATATAATAATTGTAACAAAAGATGATGAAAATTCCTCAGATATTGATATGCTTGGGCAAGTTTTCTAAGATGTAAAGTTGAATAATTCTGCCTGAGACTGAGAAGTGAAGCCTAGTTTTGGGGCAGGTTTTTAACCAAGTAAAGTTAAGACGACAACTCTGAAGACCTGGCAGCACAATGCAGAGTCAGATACTATGGGGCCAGAAGGATAATTAAGGCTTGCGTCAGACAGTCCATGAGCCCTTCTTATGGGATGTGACACTCAGGAGAATTCCATGTGACAAGGTATCTCTTGCCCAACCCTCAGCTCAGAAATAAAACCAAGCTCTGCGTGGTCTAGCCAGGCTAGACCTTATAATTCAGATACGTGGTCTTTGGACTCTATGGCTTTGGCTCGCAAATTAAGAACTCTGACGACAACTTAAAATATTACAAATGTATATTTGGGGCTGCAAATCCACCTTATTGTAGGATGAACTACACTAGCACTGTAGAAGGAGGAAGAGGAGAACAAGAAAGAAAACAAAAAATTTACAAAGGAAGAAATACCAACTGCCAATACAAAAATATATTCTTTCCATTTCTTAGATTAAAAAAAATGCAAGACTGGGCTGGAAGAATGGCATAGTGGTTAAAGCACTTGCTTTGTAAGCGCAAGGCCCTAAGTTTGATTCCCCAACACCACATAAAGCTGGGCACGGTGGCACACACCTGTAATTCTAGCACTTGGGAGGCTGAGGCAGGAGGACGGCCCCGTTGAGTCCAAGTGTAGCCTGGGCTCCATAATGAGTTAAGGACCAGCCTGGGCTACAAAGTGAGGTCCTGTCTCAAAAAAAAAAAAAAAAAAAGGAGGACAGAAAGAAAAAATTGAAAGACTAAAAAGCAAGACGTTTATGTAAAGGAGACAGGAAAGGGACACTGTCATGCATTGCTGTGGAAGTTTAAACTGCCAAAATAAGGCAATTTGGTCAGAGGCAATTATGTGTGTCCTTTGACCTTGTACTTCTGCAAATCTACACTATGCAAACAGAAGCCTAAAGGGCAAAGTAGGTGCTGCAGCTGCAGCGTCAGTGGAAAGAGGCTGGCAATTCTGTTGTTTTACTGCCAAAGACCAATTTCTCTAACTTCCTGAATTGGGGCTTATTAAAAATGGTAAAGATAACAGTACATTCAGAATAAAGCAAAGAAAGCACATATATACACCCAGGATATAAACTGTTAATGTAAAATAGGGACAAAATTCCTTAAGCCCCTACACTTTCAGTTTCTGTTTTCTCAAAAAAGAATGAAGTTCACAGGAAAAAAAAAAAGAAAAAAAAAGAAATAAAATACATCTAAAGAAACTGAATTTTGAAAACAAAATAAGAGGACATTTATTTATCAAGATAGGCTCTTGCTCTGTAGTCCAGGCTGGTCCTCACTACGTAGATAAGGTTAGCCTCAATCCATAGCAATCCTCCTGCCTCAGCTTCCTGAGGGCTTGGGATTATAGGCATGTGCTACCATGCCCAGCTGAGACAAAAAACATTTTTTGAGACAAGAGTCTCGATCTGTAGCCCAGGCTGCTCCTGCCTCAGCCTTCTGTGTGCTAGGATTATAGGTATGCGCCACCATGCCCAGGTTATGTGCTGCTGGGGAGAGAACTTTTAAAGTAAGGGCTCTGGATGTATCCAAGTCTTCAGATACCCTTGCCTCAGTTTCCCAGAAAACACAGCCTAGTACAAAGGCCTAAAGTCAGTATGTATTTTATTGGGGAATGTGGCCCCAGAGAAGGAGTGAGCCACAGAGAAAAGAAAGAAGGGAAGTAGGAAAGGATGGGGATTTACTACCTTGGCTCCATTATGGGTATTGGCTGTGTGATTCCATGGGACAATCTAAATAAAGTTACATGAAAATAATCTTGTCCACCAGTCAGGAAGGGGGAAACATTTCTCTGTACAGGATCTCTGCTCTCCAATATTTCAGGGTTGTGCATGCTTGGGCATCTGAGACTCTAGAGAATGGCAGGGAAATCTTAGGACAGGAAGCACAGTGCACAGTAGGCACAAAGTGAGTGGCTGGCAGACGGAACAGGTCTGAGGTTGCTGGGCTTTGTGGCCATGGCTGTAGGGAGGCATGTAGGACGGGCTACCAGAGACAAGATGCCATGATGGGTGTGGGAGAACAAAATCAGTGCTCTTCAGTGTTGTCTAACTGATCCAGACTAAGCACACACTATATGCCAGGCACAGGTCCAAGCTGTAGAGACAAACATGAATGTGAGTCAGGGTCCTTTCCCTCAGCCCAGCTTAGGCTAAGTGGGGGAGAGTTTGTGCTCATGGCACTAGAAGAATCTGCCTGGGAAAGGACAAAGGAGCAAGGGTAGAAGTCAGGAATGCCAGGCAGGAGTGTCAGCATGACAGGCCGGTGGCATGTTGGTGGCATGGTCACCCACCAGCAGCTGCTGAAAAAAAATGAAAGCTCCTCATGGAGGCGAGGGCTCTGTATTTGGTTCTGATGACTTCTGAGGAAAAGAGGTTGGCATTGTGGAAACCAACATTTTGCAAATCTTTTGTTTTGACACATTCAGCCTGACAAATCTTTCCCAGAGGCAGATTTAGCAAACACAGTGTTAATACTGTTGGAAATTGCCCCAATCTCCCCAGCTCCACCCCAGGCCTCAGTGTTCAGTAAACAAGCTGGCCTCTCAGCCTGTGAGAGTTCATAAAAATAGTATTTGTTTTCCTACTGGCAGAATATCCTCAAACTCTGACCTTTCTACACATTCGGATGACTCAATAGTGAGAAGACATGGAAACGCTCGGGGAGAATTCCTTTGGGGAGATGAGTCCTTCAGTCAGCAGGTACCAGGAAGGGAAAGCCCTGTCCTCACCTCTCCCCACCCCAGCAAGCCTGTGGCCCAGTCCTTCCTCCCCAGCCCAAGCCTGGCACACAAAGGCAGGGGTACGTCTCTGCAGCTGGACCTCACCCAGGGTTGAGTAATAGCTTATCTCTCAGAAAACCAAGTCCCACTTTTGCACATTGCACTCTGAACTTTAGTACCGAGGCGACTCGCACACCCTTATTTGGTCTGTGGCTTGTGCAGTCAGAGTTGGAAGGCTTGGCTGCTCCTCCTCCACCCACCTCTGGCACATTTCTAAACTCAATTATTTCCTTAGTGATCCAGAGCGGCCAAAGGTCAGAAGGGTTCAGGGTAACTCTGAAGGCAGCCCCAGAGCTCAAGGCTACTGGAGCGTTGTTCTAGCTCCTTTCCCTCCAAAGGGCCATTCGTGGCATCAGTGACTGTCTCTGGGCACTGATGCTGGAATGCAGTAAAACTAGGAGATTGCAATGAAATTGGAATTAAGCTTAAGGAAACCCAGAGACAACCCTCTAAAGCAACTGCTGGGTGTGTCTCTGCATCACTAAATACTAGTAGGACACAGACAGAGGGAAAGAAGCGGGTAGGAGGTGAGCAGAAAGGAAAAGGGGACTGGGGGGAAAAAAAGAAACTGAAAAAAGAAGGATACAGAAATGAGTCCACTTCTCTGAAGTGTTTGCTCTGATAAAGGCTTCATCCTCAGTTGTCTCACAGACCAGACATAGACTATGGTCTCCTGGGACTCTTCCCCACAAAGGCTTCAAGTTCCCAAATGGACTCACAAAATAATTTTCCCCTTTCTCATAGGATTAGAAACCCTAAGTATTAGGGACTACACTGAGATCGGTTCCCTGTATTCAACTTACTGTGAAAGAGGCACCTTATATAATTGCAACAAAGCTTCTCAAGTTCTTGTGAGAAAACTTTCTTCAAAAATTGCCAGTTTATAAACTGGGCGTAGTTGTACAATCCTAGCGCTTGAAAGGCTGAGGAAGGAGGATTGCTGTGAGTTCCACTCTGGGCTACATAGTGAGTTCAGTACCAGCCTGGACTACAGAGCCAGACACTGTCTCAGGAAAAAAAAAGTCAATTTAAAGCCGGGTGTGCTGGTACACACCTACACACCGTTAATCACAGCACCTGGCAGGCAAAGGCAGGAGGACTGCATGAGTTCAGGACCAGCTTGGTCTAGACAGTGATACTCTGAAAACAAACAAATAACCAAAAATTTGCTGATTTGAGGTGGGTGTAGTGGTACATGCCTGTAATCCAGCACTGGGAGGCTGAGGCAGAGGGATAACAAGTTCATGTCTAGCTTGGGCAAAGTAATTTTTATAAGACCCTGTCTCAAAAAGGGGCAGGAATAGGGCTGGGGACAAAGTTCAATATGAAGATCCTGGTTCAGTCCTCGGTACCAAAAATAAAATAAAATAAAGTAAAGTAAAGTAAAATATAATGGCCAATTTGTGGGCTGGGGATGTAGCTCAGTGGTACATCTAACATGGATATGAACAGAAAAGGTTCTATTCACTGAACTCACTTCAAAGTCTTCAGAGTTCTCCTTACCCTGACCTCTTCCACAGTGATGGTCACAAGAGGCAGACACCAGCATGCAAGTCTCTTCCTTTTCTCCCTCACTTCCCTTGACTGAAGCAGCGGCAATGGGTTTGCAAGTGTTTACTGGCAAATGAAAGAAATGATCTCCTAAACAGCAGTTTGTGTCATATTATTTTGAACAAAGAAGATCTCTAAATCCTGTGAATCTAAAATTACCACTTCATTCTTTATTGTAAAATAACATGAATTAAGTTTACTTCAGAAAAGAGGTCTATTTGTGATACTGGCGAGTACTGAACACTGTCAGAAGTTAAAGAACATGACAGACAGCAGAGAGCAGGAGCCCTGAATCTTAGACCCCAGCTGCTCAACCCGACTAGGCCTTTTGGCTGCTAATTCCCAATGGGATCCCCAAAAGAGCCAGAGAACTGCAAGGAAGCTTTAAGTGGAAATTATGCTTTAATTTTAGATTCTACTGTGCTGTGAAGCACGGTTGAAAGATGTTTACATAAGGGGCGTAAGTGGCAGAATGATCACAGAAGCCTTCAAATAACAAAACTCAAGATGGAAAAGGACTATAAGGAAGAGTCCAACAAATTGCTAAGGAAGTTCAGAGAAGAAATGTTATTGTATAATATTATTATAAGAAATATATTATAGACTAGAGAAAAAGCACAGCAGTTACAGTGCTTGTCTAGCAAGCTTAAAGCTAGAATTTGATTCCCCCAGCACCATAAAAACCCAGCATAGTGGTGCATACCTGTAATCCTAGCATTTATGAGGCTGAAGCAGGAGGATTGCTGAGTTCAAGGCCAGTCTAAGCTACATAGTAAACTCAGGACCAGTCTGAATTACACAGTGAGACCCTGTCTCAAAAGAGAGAGAGAGAGAGAGAGAGAGAGAGAGAGAGAGAGAGAGAGAGAGAGAAAGAGAGAAAGAGAGAGAAAAACAAATATATTTTTATAATAAGAAATTTTTTACTTCCCTTTTGAAGGTAGCTTCTTGCTCTGCAGTCCAGGCTGGTCTTGAACTCAGAGTGTAGCTAAGGCTGGCCTCGAAGACACAGCAATCCTCCTGCCTCAGCCTCCCAAGTGCTAGGATTACAGGTGCATGCCATCATGACTGGCTTATGTGTTGCTGGGGAATCAAACTCAGGGCCTTGAGCATGCTAGGCAAGTGCTGTAACTACTGAGTTACTTCTCCAGCCCCCAAGAAGAAATATTTTTATAATATATAAATTAAAAGGGCTGGAGGAATGGCTCAGCGGTTAAAGCACTTGAGCAAGTGCTAAGCCAAGCGCTATGTACCCCAGTTCGATTCTCCAGCACCACATAAGCTGGGCGTGGTGGTGCATGCCTGTAATCCCAGCACTTGGGAGGCTGAGACAGGAGGATTGCCATGAGTCCAAGGCCAGCCTGGGCTCTGAAGTGAATTCAGGACCAGCCTGGACCACAGAGCAAGACCCTGTCTCAAAAAAACAGTATATATATATATATATATATATATATATATCAGTTTCACAGACCTGGGGTGTTGTCTCAGTGGTAGAGGGAGTGCTTAGCAAGTGAGATGCCCTCAGTTCAATCCTCAGGGCCACAAAGAAAGGAGAAGAAAATCAATAGACAGTTTCAGCTGGGGTTGGTGGAGCTTGCCTATAATTCCAGCACTCCGGAAGACTGAGGCAGGGGATGCAGAAGTTTGGGTCCAGTCTGGGCAACTCGGTGTCTCAGCGAGTGTACCTTAGTGTGAAGGTCCTAGGTCTAATCGCCTGTACTGTGAAAGAAAAACAGCAGCAACTGCAGCAATGAATGCAAGGAGTTCCTCAGGCAGCGCTAAGAGAACTGCATAGCTGCATAAGGCATTAGCTTGTTCAGTAGATTCCAAGGGAACTGAAGTGGATTCTTACTTAAATTCAACATCATCAATAATAACTACTTCTACTAATTATTATTATTTTTTTGTGGTGGTACTGGGTATTGAATGAACCTAGGACCTCCACACTGAGGTACATCCACAGCTCATTTTTTATTTTTTGACTCTGAGATAGGGTCTTGCTAGGAGTTGTGCAGGCTGGGCTTAAACTTGTGATTCTCCTGCCTTAGCTTCCCAGAAGACTAGGGTTACAGGCCTGCAAAACTGGGCCCAGCTCAAAGATCTGCTGTATAATCAGTGATTCTAGGGGCTGGAGGAATAGCACAGTGGCTGGAGTGTGTGCCAAGCAAGTACAACATAAACTGTGTGGGGCAACACATACCTGTGACCTAAGAGGCTGAGGCAGGAGGACTGCCATGTGTTTAAGCTGGCCTGGGCTATATAGTTAGTTCAGGACCAGCCTGGACTACAGAGTTAGACCCTGTCTCAAAAACAAAACAAAACAAAACAAAAACAAACAAAAAAAAAACCAAAACAAACAAAAAAAAGGCATAAAAATAGGAGTATAGATAATAGTGGATTGGGAAGACGAGAGAACTATGGCACTGTCTTAGTTACTTTTTTTCTGCTGTGACTACTCCATAGAATTAAAGGGGAGGAAAAGTTAATTTTAGCTCACAATTTCAGAAAGTCATAGGCCTAGCTCCTTCCTCTTGGCAGCCAACATGCCTTCCAGACTCAGGAAGACCTGGAAGCTCCGGGGACACATGAGCCATGACCAAGGTCGCATTGGCAAGCACTGGAAGCACCCAGGAGGCTGTGATAATGCTGGTGGTATGCACCATCACAGGATCAACTTTGATTAGTAACTTAGGTTACTTTGGGTAAGTGGCTATGAGGCATTTCCAGTTAAAGAGGCACCAGAGGTTCTGCCCAACTGTCAACCCTGGTAAGTTGTAGACATTGGTTAGTGAGCAGGCGTGAATAAATAACTGCCAAAAACAATACTGGAGCAGCTGGCGTCACTGATGTAGTGAGATGGGTTACTACAAAGTTCTGGGGAAAGGAGAGCTCTCAAAGCCGCCTGTCATGGTGAAGGCCAAGTTCTTCAGCAGAAGAACTGAGGAGAAAATAAAGGGTGTTGGGGGAGCTTGTGTCCTGCTGGCTTAAAACCACTCAGAGGGAAGTTCAAGTTGGTGGGAATGTAAATTCGTACAACCACTTTTGAAAGCAGTATGGAGATCTCTCAAAAGACTGGAAATAAATATCCCCTTCGATCCAGTGACACCCTTCCTGGGAATATTTCCAAAAGAGGCCAAAACAACACATAACAGAGATATATGTATACTCATGTTCATAGCAGCACAACAATAGCTAAAATATGGAAGTCACCAAAATACTCATCAACGGACCAATGGATACACAAACTGTGGTATTTATACACAATGGAATACTATGCATCTATAAAGTCCAACAGCATGGAGGCTTTTGCAGGCAAATGGAAGAAACTTGAGAACATCATGCTCGGTGAAGTGAGTCAGAAGCAGAAGGTGAAACATCGAGTGGTCTCTCTGATATGAGAAACTCAGATCACAACTCTTACGGAACTTAAAACGAAAAACAAAGTTAACCAGGGAGGTAGGGTGGAGAAGGAGGGAGGGATGGGTACAGGGAGGGACAAAAGGAGAGTGGGAAAGTCCTTGTCACCTTGACAAGATACGTATGTGCACAAAATGCTCAACTTCATTGTAAACCTTAAATTTTGCTCATACATATTAATAAAATGGGGAAAAAATAAATGTTGACAGATGGGCTGGAGGAATGGCTCAGCCATTAAAGCACTTGCCTAGCCAGCGGTAAATCAAGTGCTAAGTACCTGAGATCGATTCCCCAGCAACACATAAGCCAGGTGTTGTAGCGCAGGCCTGTAATCCCAGCACTCAGGAGGCTGAGGCAGAAGGATTACCATGAGTCCAAGGCCAGCCTGGGTTCCACAGTGAGTTTAGGACCAGCCTGGGCTACACAGTGAGACCCTGTCTCAAAAACAAAAAACAAAACAAAAATGTTGACGAACATTTTGCTTAAGAAAGAAAGCAAGTCACAGGTCCATTCATGAGTAAGCAGCTGGAAAATGGTGGAGGCAGCTCCCTACCACATTGCAAACAGGAAGCCAAGTGCAATAGGAAGGGGGAAAGTTGCATTTATTTTCTCCTAGTAATCTGCCCCTTATGGTGCCAGCGTCAGTGTTCCGCCCCTTCCAGGTGTAAGCCCCCACCACATGCCTGTAATCTGTAATCCAATCCACATGTCCAGAATTTATGATCTACCACGGGATTATCTTCTATCACATGCCCATACCCACCACACCAGACCAGGCCCTCATTTCCTAACAGCACACGGTTCCGTAGACAATCCATAATATCCAAATACATGAGACTTTTGGGGGATGTTGCAGATCCACACCACACTAGGCAGTAAGGGGAAGAGAAAAGCAGAGGTTTTCTTCTTTATTATTTTTTTTGTGGTGCTACAGATTGCATTTGTTTCCACTGATAAGAAAATCTTTAACAAATAGGAATAGAAAGAACTCAAAACAAAGAAACAAAAACAGAGGCAAATAAATATCCATTAAAGCATGCTATGTGTATAAAAATTAAGTGGCAAAGGTTAGGCTTATTAACAAAATTTTAGTAATGAGGTTGCAAACAAGATGTCCAGGTGTAGTCTTGGCAACTAGTTCTAGGAAACAGATTATGAGTAATTTTCCTTTCTAAATTCTGAGAAATTATTTCACAGGTAAAACAATGGAGTAAATTAATATTCACAACCTATTTCAGGCCAAGGATAAAAGACAGGTGGGAAAAAGTAAGCTCATGGTAGAAAGTAGTTAAAATTGACTGAAAAAGAAAAGAAATCGATTTTAAGGATTAAGGCTATAAATGCTGGATGCCACTTACTACCTAAACTTGAGATAAATGGAGTAATTTGTAGTACTATTAGTATTCTGTGAAAAATGTAACTGTCTGAAATGCAAATCTGACTGGCATTGTATATTTTATCTGTAATCTTGTTTAAGGGACATATTTTTTTCTCAGGACATTTTATGAGCAGAGGACTTATGATTCAAGCCTAGATATGCCTGCTACCACAGGAGGCAGGATGGGGCCAGTCCTGCTGCTATACAATAGTAATTGCCAAGTCTACTTTTGAGTCTGGCTTCTGGAGACATAATGAAACTTTCTGATTTGACTTAGAGTCAAGTCAATGTTAACAACATATGTTTTACTATTATTATTGTTGTTATATTATTATTGTGTTAGAGATGAAACCCAGGGCCTCACACTTGTTCTGTATCATGGCTCTACGTCCCAGGTTTCAAATTAATTAAAAAAATTTTTTTTTCAGTCCTGGAGATTGAACCTTAGCCTTTGCACTGAGCTATCTATTACACATCCTAGCCTTTCTGAAATTCTTGAGATAGGGTCTTGCTAGTACTTAAGTTGCCAACACTGGGCTTAAATTTACCATGTTCCTATTGCAGTCTTCCAAAGTACTGGGGTTATAGGCAGGAGCCACAATGCCAGATTCCTCAAATTAGTCTTTTTTTTAAAAAAATAGGGTTTCACTCTGTAGTCCAGGCTGTTTCTGAGCTCACTATGTAGCCTAGACTGGCCTCAAACTCACAGCAATCCTCCTGCCTCAGCCTCCTGAGTGATAAGATCACAAGTGTGTGCCACCATGCTCTGTTTATGCTGTGCTGGGGAATCGAACTTTGGTTCTCAGCACTTACTAGGCAAGTGTTTTAAGTGTTGAGCTATTCCTCCAGCTCCTCAAATTAGTCTTAATCAACTGTATTTAACACAATACAGAGCTGGGCCTGATGATGTAGGCCTGCAATCTCAGTAGTCTGGGAGGCTGACGTAGGAGGCTGGCCTGGGTAAATCAGTGACATAGAAATCCTGTCTCAAAAATTAAAAAGGTTAGAATGGGTAGTTCAATGTGAAAGTCCTGGACTCAATTCCTAGCACTTACCCTTTCATACCATCCCCCCCAAAGAATTCAAATTAGTCCTGGCAGCACAGGCCTATAATCTCAGTATTCTAGAAGGCAGGGGAATCACAAGTTTGAGCCCAATCTAGGCAAGTTAGTGACTTATGAGGCTTGTCTCACAATAAATAAAAAGTAAAAAAATATAAAAAGGACTGGCGATATAGCTCTGTGTGAAGGCCCTGTGACCATCTCTTTTTGACCCTTCTGAGCACTGGAGGTATGGGTCCCCTGTGCTTTCCTGCTTCTGCGTCCCTGCTCTGACTTCTGCCCTTAGAAGATGTCATTGTGTGAATGGCACAGAGGTTGAAGTGCTTGCCTAGCAAGTACAGAGCCTTGAGTTCCACCACCCAGCACCACATAAGCCGGGCGTGGTGGTGCACACCTGTAATTCCAGCACTTGGAAGGCTGAGGCAGGAGAAATACTGTTAGTCCAAGGCCAGCCTGGGCTACATAGTGAGACCTTATCTCAAAAAAAGAAAAAATAAAAATGTAACTGCCACCCACTTAGAGTCAGAAGGATTACAAGGATCTGCACTGTCCCTGTCCCCTTAGTACAACTACACTTGTCAGCCATGACTTTGGGTTGTTCAAAAGGAATAATGAGAGTCATTTATATTCTTCTTCTCTTTAGCTGAGATCAACAAAAAAGTGTCTCTGAACCTTACACTCTAGATGCAGGCCTTTCCTCTAAAAACTAAATGACTTAAAAAGTTAAGGAAGACACTAGATTGGAAGGTAAGAAGAAGAAAAGGCAAAGAATAAATGGTGCCAGGGCCGGAGGTGCAGGCCTGTAATCTTAGCACTCTGGGAGGTGGAGGCAGGAAGATCACCAGTTCAAGCCCAGTCTGGGCATATTAGTGACTAAGTGAGACCCTGTATCAAAATCAACAGTAAAAATTGGCTGGAGAGCTAGGGGCATAGCTCAGCAGTTAAAGCACTTGCTTAGTAAGCACAAGGCCCTGAGTTCAATTTCCCAACAACACATAAACTGGGTGTGATAGTGCATGCCTGTAATCCCATGTTATGGTTTGGATCTGGAATGTCTCCCGAAAGCCTCATGTGTTTGGATGTAGTGGGATAACTGTGGAACTGTGTGCTGTTGGGAGGTGGGGCCTGGCTGGAAGGATGGATAGGTGTGGCTTGACCTGGAGGGATTATGTCAATTGGTTGAGATTAGGAAGTGCCCAGGGCAGAGCTTTCAGGTGTGTGTGACTCATTTCAAACATTCACCCTGTGTGTGACCAGTCAAACTGGGATCTTAAAAACAAATAAAAAGAAGCAAGAAGCAACACTGTTACAGCTTTTCCTGGGAAAGCTGTGGCCTCAGCCTTATCCCCAGACATGGAACCTGTCCTCCCTAACTTGGCTATCTGTCTGCCAGAGCTTTTGTCGGACTAGACCTCTGCCATGTGCTTCCACCTTGGCCGGCCAACCATGAGTGCACTGTTGAAACCTCCTGAAACTGTGAGCTAAAATAAATGTTTCCTCTCTTAAATTGTGGATGTTGGGTATTCTGTCCCAGCAACATACGAGTAAATAAGACATCTCTGCACTGGGAGGCCAAGGCAGGAGGAATGCAGAGATCAAGACCAGCCTGGGCTAGAGATACAGCTCTGTGAGAAAGTTCTGGGCTCATTCTTCAGTACAACAAACAAACAAACACTAAATGGAGTAATAGAACCTTGTGAAAATAGAAATTCATTGTCATCTATTAGGGAGGAGGAAGCTAGTGGGGGGGGAGGGGTCAAGGGAGCCCCAGCCAGGAAACAAGAAGTAAAAACTGGTTGCTTCAATTTTTTTCTTCCTTCCTTCCTTCCTTTTTTTTTTTTTTTTTTTTGAGACAGTCTCACCTTGCAGTCCAGGTTGGTCCTGGACTCATTCTGAACTCAGGCTGGTCTCAAATTCATAGCAATCCTTCTGCCTCCTGAATGCTGGAATTACAGGTGTGTGCCACACTTCTGCCTTAAGTGGTGGTGGGGCAATCCCAGGGCATTGTGCTTGCTAGGCACACACTAAGGGCTGGCAATTCTTGATTCTCCCCCCAATTACATTCAGGATTTTGAACAAATGCTCTGAGTAACACTTATTGGTTCCAATTTCTCTGCATCCCCACCAATACTTGTTATTTTACTTAAAAAACATTATGTAGGTATAAAGTGGTATCTCTCTCCTCCCCCTCAACTATCTGAGTGCTGGGATTCCAGGCATGAGTAACTAAATTCAGCTAATCTTTATGTAATGGGAGAAGAATCAACTCCAAGGCATTGAACATGCTTGGTGCTACAGTCTAGATCTTGAATGTCCCCCCCCCCCCCCCAAACTTCATGTATTTGGAATTATGTGTTGCTGGGAGGCAGAGCTTTGCTGGAAGGGGCAGATGTTTGGGCTTTGACCTGGAGAAACCGTATCTAACTACTGAGATTGGAGGTTGCCCTGGGCAGAGCTTTCAGGTGTTTGTTACTCACTGGTAGACTAGAAAATGAGGGCAAGAGGCACCCATCCTAGGATGTTGCCATTGGGAGCTTGAAGTAATTTAAGGAAAGAAAGAAAAAGAAACATTGTTACAGCTTCTTCCAGGTAAAGCCATAGCCTTTGCTTGAGTCTTCAGACTCATTTCTGCATGCAATGGAGTGAGCACCTCTCCAGCCTCTGTCTCGGCCACCTACCTCCACTGTTGCCATCTGCCACACCATCCGACTGTCTGAGACCTTCTGAAACTGTGAGCTAAATAAATCTTTCTTCCTTTAAATTGTGGACGCTGGGTATTTCGTCATAGCAACAAATAAGTAACTAAGACACCAGGCAAGCACCCTGACCACTGAACTATATCCAAAGTCCTGAAGTGGTATCTCACTCTACTTCGGATTTACATTCCCTTAATGACAAATGATGACACACATCTTTCTACCTGCTTATGAGCCAGCCAGTTGTGCATTTTCTTTGGAGAAAGACGCTCCAGCCCTTTCAAAGTTTTTTTCCATGTATGTTGGGGGTGGCATCTAAGGCCTTCTACATACTAAATAAGCTCTCTATCTGAGGTCTGTCTTCAACCCTCTTTGCTTATTTCTCAGTACATTTTTACAAAATTTAACATAATTTTATTTTTTCACTACTGGAGATTAACCCAGGGCCTTCTACTGAGCTATATTAGTTTTCTCTGAGGCAAGGTCTCAGTAAGTTGCTAAGTTGTCCAGGCTGGTCTTGAACTTGTAATCCTCCTGTCTTGGCCTCCCAGAAAACTGGGATTCATAGATGTGTGCCACCACACCAGTTCAAGAGCTTTTCATATCATCTGGATGCCAGTACTTCATCAGGTTTATGACTTGTAAATACTTTCTTCTATTCAGTTGGCTGTCTTTTCATCATTCCCTATCTTAACCCCGGTTCTAAGGACTGAATCCAGGGCCTCATGCTTGCTAGTCAAGTGTTCTAAGAGTGAGCGACAACCCCAGCTCTTTCTGTTATTTATTTTGAGACAATGTCTGGCAAAGTTGCCCTGGACAGAACTAGTGATTTTCCTGTCTTAGTCTCCTGATTAGATGAAATAAGAAATGTCTGCTATGCCCAGGGTCTCTGTCTTTCTTTTAGGTGTTTTACAGTTTTATTTTGAGACAGGGTTTTGCCAATTTAGTTCAGGCTGACCTTGAATTTGCTATGTAGGCCAAGCTGCCCTCTAACTTGTGATTCTCTTGCCTCCTGAGTACACTAGGATACAGGCATGCCCTCATGTCCTACCAGCTAGAATTTTTAAAGATAATTTTTGTGTGTGGTGTAAAGGAAGGGTTCAGCTTCATTCTTCACCATTTGTTCATAAAATTATTCGTTTTTCATTGAATTGTCTTGGAAGTTACTGTTGAAAATCAGTTCAAAGGACTGAGTATATAGCACAGTAGTTAAGAGTGCTGACCTATCACACAAGGCCCTGGGTGCCACTACACAGCATGTCATAAAGATTAGCTGAGTATGATGGCCCATGCCTGTAATCCCAGACCTTGGGAGGTGAGGCAGGAGGATTGCCATGAGTTTGAGGCAACCTTCAGGACCACCTTAGACTACAGAGTGAGTGACACCTTGTCTCCAAAAAGAGGGCAGAGGGCTAGAGGATTAGCACAGTGGTTGGAGAGCTTGCCTAGGAAGTGTGAGGCCCTGGGTTCGATTCCCCAGCACCATATAAAGCAGGTGTGGTGGCACATGCCTGTAATCCCAGCACTTGTGAGGCTGAGACAGGAGGACTGCTATGAGTTCAAGGCCAGCCTGGACTATACAGTAAGTTCAGGACAGTCTGGACTATAGAGAGAGATCCTGTCTCAAAAAAAAATTATTCAGTTAAGAAACGGTATGTGGGGTCCTGGGGGAGTAGTAGCCCAGTGATTAGAGTGCTTGCCTGGGAAGTGCAAGGTCCTGGGTTGATTCCCCAGGACCACATAACAGCTGAGTGTGGTGGGGCATGCCTATAATCCCAGAATTTGGGAGGCTGAGGCAAGAAGACCACCAGGAGTTCTAGGCCAGCCTGGGCTACAAAGGGAGACCCTGTCTCAAAAAACATCAATCAACCAACCAACTAACCAATTTTCCCTGTACTTGTTATGGCAGCTTGTATTAATTGCTTAAGAGAAAGAAAGAGAGGAAAAACAAACTAATGCCAATCAATTCTTACACTGCAGAAACTATCCAGTTGACTTGTGTGTCTCAGCCTTGAAGAATGAGATCCATTTACCCATGAACAGTTTTAAAAATTGACATACTGTCTTAGTATATTTTAACATACTAACATATTGTTCCTACTGATGTAGGAACATACTATCTTAAATTGCAATACACAGAGAGAGAGAGAGAGAGAGAGAGAGAGAGAGAGAGAGAGACAGAGAGAAAGAAAGAGAGAGAGTATTGCAACTTTTCTTATTCTAGGGCTTTTAGATATCCCACAAATTATTAAAAATTATTTCTTAGAATTAAGTGTTAGGGGAAAATACTATGGAAAGTTGATCCAATAATTTTCCTTCTGGACACTAATATATTTGTTTACAATTATTTGTTGCATTTTAGAGAATGTAAAGACTGAAAAAAATACACTTGGTAATAATACAAAATTAACAAAAACTGAGTATCATATTATGATCTATTACTAGGTTTAGTAAATATGCATAGAGAATTTTGGATTGTGGTTTTCTAGACCAAGATAAGCAATGAACAGCTTACTGCTAGATATTTAGGTTTCTACCAACCTTTTGCTATTATACATAGTGCTGCACTGAATGTGAGGCGTCACCTTGAGTTCTATTTCTGTAATACTTGCAAGCCTCTTCCAGTGATGGTATCAGAACAAATGCATGTTTTGCTAAGGCCCCAGCTTGGCCCCATTTACTTTTTTCATGTGACTTCTCCAGTCATGTCACTTACAGGCTTTGCCTCTCTTTGGTTCCCAGAATTATCTGGCTTTGAAGTAGTACTGGAGCAGCTGTTGCTTTTTACATAATAGCTCCACCTCCCCGCTGGCTAGGGCCACTCTGGTCTCCTCCCTGATTTCTTTTCTAGGAAACATCCTTGTCCTTTGCATCCCTTGGGAGGACCAGAGCCTTGTCATGCTCTTGCTGAAAGGGAGCTGGCCTGTGCTTCTGAGCCTCAGCCCAGCCCTCTCCTCTTTAGATATCTGGACAGAAGGGCCCCAGAGGCTTTATTTTCATCTCTCACAGTGACAGGGTGCTTGGTAAGACCCATTTGGCAGCAAGCACAGATGACTTCTGGGTTTCTACTATAGGGAGTATGCTCTTACGGGGTCTTAGGGGAGTGATTAATACCCACAGGATTCCATTGGCCCTACATGCTGCTATGGCATTTCTTTCACTGTGTAATTGGCATGGATTAACTGGAACGCAGACTTTCAGGAACTGTTACCAAGCCAGGCTCATCTATGTTTCCCAGCGAATATAGATTATATTTCCTAGTTTAATTAAAATTAGTTGGTAAAAAATCTCCAACTCTGACATGCTGATTTGAAGACAAACATGGAAAAATGAAGTTTTAAAAATTGTTATTATTATTTTTTGAGTCAGGGTATTGCTCTGCATTCCAGGCTGGCCCTAAACTCATTATGTAGCCCGGGCTGGCCTTGAATTCATAGTAGTCCTCCTGCCTCAAACTTCCAAGCACTGGGATTATAGGCATGTACTACCAAGCCCAGCCTATCTAGTGCTGGGGAATTGAAATCAGGGTCTTGCACTCGATAGGTAAGCACTCTAACCTCTGTGCTATTCCCCCCAACCCCTGCTTTTTGGGACAGGGTCTCACTCTGTAGTACAGGTTGGTCCTGAACACACTATGTAGCACAGGTTGGCCTCGAACATAGGCAACTGACTCAGATTTTAACCAAAGAAAGTGAAAATAATTTCTCTTCTAGGTAAATAAGGAAAAAGTGAGTCAGCCCTGGTAGCAAAGGCCTGTAATCCCAGCACTCTGGGAGGCTGAGACAGGAGGACTGGAAGTTCAATCCTCACCAGGCAACCTAGCAACTTAGGGAGACCCTATCTCAAAATTCAAAACAAAACAGACTAAAGGAAAAAACAAGGTCTGGGGATATAGCTTAGCATGAAAGCTATGGGTTAGGTTTTCAGTACCAGAAGTAAAAAAAGAAAAAAGAAAAAAAAAAACAAAAAAGAAAATAAAAAGTGAGAAAAAAAGTCTAGAGAATATATGCACCATTGAAGTTCTTAGAGAACACACATTTATATGCATGCCATGTAAAGAAAGCTGTGGTAGGATTGGAGTCATTCACTTACCCAATATAAGTAAGCAACTACTATGTAATCAAGATTTACACAGAGGCTACCGGTAGACACAGAAGAGTTCTGACCTACACTAAAGGATTATTATGTAGGCTACAATGGGATAATGAGAACATAAAAGTGCCCAAGGAAACCTGGGAAATCAGAGATGGTAATTCTCAAGTTGAGGTTTGAATGACCAACAGGACAAGGAATGGGGTGTTAGAAAATGACGGGGTGGATTAGAGAGGAACCAGCACATGCACAGACATGGGCGCATGAGAAAGCAAGTGTGGCTGGGCCTGGTGGCACCTACATGAATTAGTACTAGCGATCTGCAAGGATTAGGCAGGGGATCACAGCTTTGAGCCTAGTCTGGGCAACTAAGCAACTTGGTGAGACCCTGTCTTGCAATCAAAATTAAAAAAAAAAATAAAAAAATGAGCTCAGTGCAAAGGCCAATCTCTAGCACCATAGAAACAAAACAAAGAGACAAACAAAACGATACAAAGAAGGCAAGGTGGTTGTCTTGCTGTTAGTCTTTTTTCTTTTTTGAGGCAGAGTCTTGCTCTGAAGGCCTAGCTAGTCCTGTACTCACTATGTAACCCAGGCTGGCCTAGAACTCATGGCAATATTTCTGCCTCAGCTTCAGAGGGCTGAGACTACAGGCATGCACCACCATGTTCAGGAGGCCAGAATCTGACGCTCACACTTCCTAGAATGCCCTTTAAACTGAGCTATGCCCTGCAAGGTATGTTTGAAGTAAGCTTTAACATAAGACTAGGAGATTCATGGTACTGGAGGAATGGCTCAGTTAGCAAGC
>PVKB01003029.1:100556-230509 GCA_004027205.1 Ctenodactylus gundi
TTTTTTTTCTTGTGTAGTACTAGAGATCAATCTAGGACCTTCACACTGAGCTACATCCTTGGCCCTTTTAAAAAATATTTTATTTTAAGACAGAGTATCACTAGGTCACAGAATTGTCTAGACTGGGCTCAAATTTGTGATCCTTCTATTTCAGCCTCCCAGAGTGCTGATATCACAGGCATATGCCATTAGGCTAGGCAGTCTTGACTGTTTTGGTTGCAGAAATAGAGAGGATATATGTGTAAGCAGGTGCTGGAAGATGAGGCCAAAAGCTGGGAAAGGTGGTGCATGCTTGTAATCCTAGCACTCTTGGAGGCTACAGCAGGGAGATTATGAGTTTGAGCCCAGCCTGGGTAACTCAGAGAGAAAGGGCTGGAGACTTCTGTATAGTGATTCTTGGTAGACACATGGTACAGGGATCAGGTACCAACTAGTCTACATGGCTGCTGCATGGGAGCTTGGGGAACTTGGGAAGAGGGAGGCAAAATTAGAAGATCATGGGATGTTGGCATAGGAGGATTTAACTTGGTGATTTTAGGATGTTGGTTCCACTGCAGGTATAATTATCCAAACAAAAAATCCAGGAAAGAATTGCCATAGAAAGAATTAAAAGTAAGATTTTAGGGGCTGGAGGAATAGCACAGTGGTGAAAGCAGTTGCCTAGAAAGCATAAAGCCCTGAGTTCAATTCCTCAGAACCACATAAACCATGTGTGGTATACTTGTAATCCTAGCACGTGGGAGGCTGAGGCACAAGGATTACAGTGAGTTTGAGGCCAGCTTGGGTTACATAATGAGTTCAGGTCCAACCTGGATCACAGAGAGGCCCTATTTAAAAAAAAAAAAAAAGAAAGAAAGAAAAAAAAATTAAGGGTTGGAGGAATAGCAGAACAGCTAGAGCACTTGCCTAACAAGACTAAGGCCCTGGGTTCAATTCCCCAGTACCATATAAACTGGGTGAGGTGGTATATGTCTGTAATCCCAGCTTGGAAAGCTAAAGCAGGAGTATTGCTATGAGTCCCAGGCTAGCCTAGGCTACAAAGTAAGTCAGTAAGTTCAGGACCAGCCTGGACTACAGAGTGAGAGGCTGTCCAAAAAAAAAAAAAAAAAAAAAAAAAAAAAAAAAAAAAAAAAAAAAAAAAAAAAAAAAAATCAGTGTGAGCAACACTGGCATCATCAACCACATATAGAATTTATGTATAGATAAAGCTCTCAATCTGTAAGTAAATAATCTACATGCAAATCAGTAAAAACTAAAAAGGGAGTTCTACGGGCATACCTTAGTAGTTAAGAGAGAGCTTGCCTAGTATGTGCAAGGTCCTGTGTTTGATTCCCCAGCACTACATAAAAATTAGTCAGATGTACTGGAAGACACCTGTAATCCCAGCACTTGGAAAGCTGAGGTAGGAGGACTGCTGTGAATTCTAGGCTGGTCTGATCTCCTTAATGAGTTTAGGATCAGCTTGGACTATAGAACTACATACACAGTCTCAAGACAGACAGGCAAAGGGCTCAGTGCAAAATCTCTAGGCTAATTTTTAAAGAAATTTTATTTTTATTTGGGACATAATAATTGTATATAGTATGGGGGTACAATGTAATTTTTAAATTTTGAGACAGGCTCTTACTCTATAGTCCAAGCTGGTCCTGAATTCACTACGGAGCTCAAGGTGGCCTTGAACTCACTGTAATTCTCCTGTCTCAGCCTCCCGAGTGTGGGGATTATAGGCATATGCTACTATGCCCATTTTGTGAGGTGGTGGGGAATCAAACACAGGGTTTTACACTTGCTAGGCAAGTGCTTTAAACACAGATTATGCTGCCAGCCCTACAGGGTGATTTTTGATACAGGTACTCAAATGGGAATAATTAAACCATGCTAATTCACATATCATCACCCGAAATACTAACTACTTCTTTGACCATAAACAATTTTGAGTCCTTACAAGTTTTCCCAAAGAATAGATCACTGGGCTACAAAGAAGTTTAACACATATGTTTTATGAATGAAAGAATCTTCTTTGTTTTGTTGCATTAAAATAAAGCCCCTTTTGAGCACAACATTCTCAGTTTGAGTACTCAGAGCAGTGTACTAGACCCTCTTCCCCTCGCTCTCCAGAGGCCCAGAAGATCACTCTAAGTATGTATGTATTTATGCATGTTGTGGTACCAGGGATTAAACCCAGGGCCTTCACACTGAACTATATCCACAACCCATTTTTATTTTTGATTTTGAGACCAGGTCTTACTAATTCACCAAGCTGTCCAGGCTGCACTCAAACTTGCAATCCTGTCTCTGCCTCCTAGAGTGCTGGGAATGTAAGCATGAGCCACTAGGCCCAGCTAAGATCACTGTATTTATAAAAAGGCTTAAAGGTAGCCAGAGGCAGGAGGATGGCGAGGCTGGAGGTCAGCAGGAGATACACAGTGAGTTCAGGACCAGCCTGGACTACAGAGACGGACCTTGTAAAAAAAAAAATAAAAATGAAGGTAACCAGGATGGTGGCATAATCTTGTAATCTCAGGGCTTTGGTGGGATGAGGAAGGAGGATTGCAAATCGACAATTTAGTGAGACGCTGTCTCAATATGGAGCCCAAAATGGGCTGGAGATGTAGCTCGGTACAATGTGGTATCTACCTCTAATACCACAAAACTAATCAACCAATCAGACATGATTAATTTTTGTGGAACTCTGTTATGAAATTATCCAATTAAATATTATCAAAATGTATACAGGATTCTTTCGTTTTTGAGACAGGGTCTTGATCTGTAATCCGGGCTGGTCCTGAACTCACTATGTAGCTCAGGCTCACCTAAACTCATGGCAATCCTCCTGCCTCAGCCTCCCGAGTGCTGGGATAGACAGGTGTGCACCACCACACTTGGCTTATGTAGTGCTAGAGAATTGAACTCAGGGCCCTGTGCTTTCTCTAACCATTGTGCCATTCCTCCAGTCCCATGATTTCTTTTTTTGAGGCAGTCTTACTACCTAGCCCAGGCTGGCCTAGAACTCACCTCAGAGTTATTTTTATTTTTTTATGGTTCTGGGGAATCAAGCCCAATGTCTGGGGCGCTACATCCCAGCCCTTTATTTCTGATTTTTCAGACAAAGTCTTGATAAGTCACTAAATTACCCAGGCTGGGCTTGAATTTATAGACCTCCAGCTTCAGCCTGCCAGAGTACTAGGAGTATAGGCCTGTACTACCAGGCCCAGCCTCCAAATTATTTCTAATCTAGCTTTTACTTATATGGATGGAAGCAGTATAGAGAAGGAGGAATAACTTATTAGGTACTGCGGTGGTTGTTTTTTTAGAAAATTTGCATAATTTACAGGTTGGTCATTTAACTCAGCAGTTAAAGCACTTCCTAAAAAGTAAGACAAGGCCCTAGGTTTGATTTCCCAGCACAATATAAACTGGGTGTGGTGGCTCATGCCTATAATCTCAGCACTTCCAGAGACTGAGGTAGGAGGATTACTGTGAGTTTAAGGCCATCTTAGACTATATAGAATAAGACCCTGTCTTAAAAATGCCTGATTTTAAAGTCATATTTATTTGCTAAGAAAAAAATCATATAAAAATGTGTGGAATTAAAATGAGTATGACTAGGCTGGTGGTATAGGCCTATCATTTTAGTGCTCTGGGAGGCTGAGGCAGGAGGCTTGCCAAGTTTGAACCCAGTCTAGGCAACTAGCAAGATCATGTCTCAAAATCAAGAATAAAAAATAGGCTCGGGATATAGCTCAGTGTAAAGGACACAGGTTAACTGCCCCCCCCCCCCCATCCCAACACACAAAATGAAGGTCCATCCTTACCAGCCCCAGTAGAGCAGCAGCTACTATTAAAGAGTTTGGTATGTTTCCTCTTAGGAATGTATGAAAGTGTTTTGTTTTGTATATAAATACTGTAAGTGAATATCTAATGGTAGAAGCTTCCTGATATATCAAGAAGCACAAAAGCAACAAATGAGTAACAAATCTGCATGCTGCATTTTCCAATCACTGGTCCACCAGATCTTCAGCATGTGGCCTTCAGGGACCGCAGCGCATAAATGCAGTCACAAGGACTGTCATCCACTACCAATTTGCATCTCCCGTAGTTAAACTGCTATTCTCGTTCTCCAACATCTAGCACAGTGCCTTGCCATCCTGGTCACTTTAATGGGGCTCTGCTAACCTCTGAGCACGTGAATGTAAATACGAGATGAGCTGTCAAACCGCCTGTGCCGAGGACTTGGACAAGAGTACCAGGAGAAACTATTTAGTTACCTAAATATGGAGATGCCCTCGTTTCTTGAGAACTGACTTTTCTCCCATAAGGAGTCATTTGGGTGAGCTCTTCTGGCTAAAGGGCTTCCTGGAACAAAGCGTTCAAGCCCAGAAAAATGAGAAGAAAGAGCTGACCCTACACACTGTCAACCACGAGTACTCTTACATTCACAATGGACTTTTGAAGTCAGCAACAAAGTGGTGACCTACTTCTCTACAGAAAGTCAGGAATCAGTTCCATTTCTCTCTTTTTAAACCCAGCACTGCCATTTATTAGATGCAAAGATTCTGTAGGAGAGCACTTTAATTACGGAGCTATGTCCCCCACCCCTAAATGCAGATGTTCTCTGTATCTCTCTGAGCTTGTTTCTTCACATAAAACACAAAAAGATAATAAAACCTGCAGCTAGAGGAATAGTATAGCAGTTAGAGCACTTGCCTTGCAAGTGCAAGGCCTTGAGTTCGATTACCCAGCACCATATAAGCTGGGCATGATGGTGCACGCCTGTAATCCCAGCACTCTGGATGCTGAGGCAGGAGGATTGCTTTGAGTATGAGGCCAGCCTGGACTACACAATGCATTTAAGACAAGTCTGGAATGCAGAACAAGACCCTGCCTCAAAAAATTAACAAGGCTGGAGGAATAGCACAGCAGTTAGAGAACTTGTCTAGACAGCATAAGGTGCAGAGTTCAATTCCCCCACACCACAGAAGCCAGGTGTGGTGGTACATGTTTATTTTTATTTATTTTTTGAGACAGGGTCTCAACTCTGTAGCCCAGCCTGATTCTGAACTCACTATGGAGCCCAGGCTAGCCTAGCACTCATGGCAATCCTCCCGCCTCAGTTTTCTCAGTGCTTGGATTACAAGCGTGTGCCACCAGAAGCAGCTTATGTGGTGCTGGGGAATTGAACCTAGGGCCTTGCACTTGGTAGGCAAGTACTTTAACTGCTGTGCCATTCCTCCAGTCCCGTGGAACATGCTTGTAATCCCTGTACTTGGGAGGTTGAGGCAGGAGGATGGCTGTGAGTTCTGGGCCAGCCTGGGCTACAGCCTGTGAGTTTAGGACCAACCTGGATTACAGAGTGAGACCCTGTCTCAAAAAACCCCAAAGAACTATCTTGTATAGTTTGACTAAAGATTAAATGATAGTCTTTGTAAAAATTTCTTTCATTTACTTCTTTGAGACAGGATCTTGCTCTGTAGTCCAGGCTGGTCCTGAATTTACTACGAAGCTCAGGCTGACCTTGAGCTCAGGCATTCATCCTGTCAGCCTCTCCGAGTGCTGGGATTATAGATATGTGCCACAACACACAGCTATTCTGGCTAATTTGTATGTGGAGTAGAACCCAGGGACTTGTACATGCTAGGTAAGTATCCTTAGCCACTGACAATGGCTCCAGCCCCTCTGTGAGAGTTTGTGTCAGGCACGGAGCAGAATGGAAAGGTGAAGGCTATGTGAGCATATCCAAAGCGCAGAAGGTCGAGGCAAGTGTCCGGGCTGAAGCATGTGCTCTGTAGCCAGGTGGCACCAACTCAACCGACAGCTCTACGGCTCAAGAGCTGGGTGACAGGGGGCAAATTACCTACCCTCTTACTATGCATCAATTTTTACATTTAAGATGGGACAAATAATTGAGTTATTGTGAGGATTATGTAAGATTACATATGAGCAGGGTCTTTGGCACCAACAGTGATGATTTTAATGTATTTAATACTACTGCTACATGTTCGAGATCCTCTATAAAACTTTTCTCTCCCCTCATTCCCTGCACTTTTCTCTGTGACACACTTAAACAGCCTAAAGTAAGACCTGAAAGCCTTGCTTTTTCTGGATTACCAAGTGAGACGTTAAAGACTGAGGGCTAGACAGGCTTGTGGTGCAGGTTCATAATCCCAGGACTCTGGTAGGTTAAGGCAAGAGGATTACAAATTCAAAACCTACCCCAGCAACTTAGTGACTTGTTAAGACCCCATCTCAAAATCAAAAATTAAAAATTGGCTGGGATTTAGCTCAGCACAAAGGCCCTGGGCTTGACCCATAGTACAACAGCAACTACAAGAACCAGACAGGGTTCGCTGGGCCCAGTATTGGAGGCCTGTAATCCCGGCACTTTGGGAGGTTGAAATGGTAGGATCACAAGTTTGAGTTTAGCCTGGGCAAGACGTTGTCTCAAAATAAAAAATAAAAATGGCTAAGAATGTAGCTCAGTGTGAAAGCCCAGGATTCAACTGCTAGTACCAGAAATGATAATTCAGGTCTCTGGCCCTTATCATTAATCAGATCTGGCCCTAAAAAAATATACTCTGTGCTGCTGGGCCAATGTAGTTGTTGCACCTGTGAGAAAGGAGTATATGATAGAAACCAATTAATATATACTCACAAGGTAAAAGCTAGTATGTTATTATTATTTTTAAAGCTAGTATACTGTATTTTATTTTATTTTTTATTTTTTGAGACAGGGTCTCACTCTGTAGTCCAGAATGGTCCCAAACTCATTACGTAGCTAGGCTAGCCTTGGACTCTGGCAATCCTCCTGCTTCAGCCTCCCAAGTGCTAGGATTACAGGCATGTGCCACCATACCTGGCTTTATGTGGTGCTGGGGAATTGAACTCAGGGCCTAGCACTTGCTATGCAAGCACTTTAACCACTGCAGTTCTTCCAGCTCCTACACTATATTTTAATACATAGGGGCCAACGACTTCTTCTACAAATAAACTCAAAAGGGCTAAAGAGGAGGAAATTTAGAAACAGAAAATAATTTCACCAGGTTACTTACTTTTTTTTGAGACAGGGTCTCACTCTGTAGTCCAAGCTGATCCTGAACTTGCTATGGAGCCCAGATTGGCTTTGAACTCAAGGTAATCCTCCTGTTTTAGCCTCCTAAAGTGCTGGGATTATAGGCGGGATTATAGATGTACGCCACCATGCCTGGCCTACTGTGCTGGGGAATAGAACCTAGGGCCTTGCATGCTAACCCAACTGCCATTCCTCCAGCCCCAGTTGCATATTTAATAATCTAATAAATCTGGCTCTGTCTAGATCTGTGCTATTTATTTACTGTATACTGAAAATTGAACCCATAGCATTTGCACTGACCTCCATCTCCAGTCCTTTTTATTTTTTGTTTTGATAAAGTGTCTTGCTAAGTCACTCAGTTGCCAAGGCTAGGCTTGAATTTGTGAGCTTCCTGCCTCACCCTTCCATAGTGCTGGCATTACAGGCATGTGCCACCACATCATGTTTAGACCTGGGCTCTTTAAAGCATTACAAAATCTACTGGCTCAGACCATGCAGAAATTCTCTTATGATGATCCCAGTAACACTGAACCAAGTAACACTCAGAAGAAATCTAAACCATTCCCGTGTCTCTTAGCTCCAGCCCAGCCTGTGCAACTTAGCCAGATTTTCTCAAAATGAAAAATAAAGAGGGCCGAGGTTGAAGCTCATTGGTAGGTGCTAGATTTCATCCCAGCACTGAGAAACAGAAAAACAAAAACCAAACCACCACTACCCAAATCAGACAAATAAACAAACTACAAGAACTACTTTGACCCAATAATTTACCATCTAGGAATCTACTTACAGTCAAAGATTAACAAAATCTAAAATTCTCAAATATGAAAAAAAATGTACATAATGGTAGTAATTACGATACAGGTTCATGAGCAAATCTTTACAACTGCAGAAGCCTTAAGAAGATTATTTAATGACATACAATAGTGCTAAAATGATCTTATACTAAAAGAGGATACAAAATTTCCTGTCACCTGATGGGAATTTTGTTTAACACTGGGTAGGCAGTTCTCTTTTTGCTGTTTTCTGCATCTTTGTTTATATAACACCCAACTACAAACTCTTCTTGCAACTATGACTGTGGTTTTGTCCTCTTCTTCCTCTTAATGACTCCTGTTCTCTTATCATTCTGGCTAATCTATGTGCGATATGATTCACTCCAAAGCCTTCAGTCCTCCCCATAAGTGAATGTAATCTGTTAATTTCCTTCTAACCAAATTCTTCTCTTTTGAAGACTACCCTACCTAATCTTTCTTTGCTTACAAATCTAGATGGATTTCTACATCCCAAACCCTGTTCTCTGAAATCTACCACTGCACCCTCCTAAGTACTATGTAAGCCTTGAATAGTCTACCCCTCATCTCCATCTCAGTTGCAGTGACACTAAATTAAGAAATTGTTTTCATCATGACAAGGAAAACCTTTTTTCCTTGTACTCTTGGAGATTGAACCTAGGACTTCACACATGCTGGGCAGTGTTCTATTGCTGAGGTACATCCCAGACCCTTTAATTTAGACACAGAAACTCCCTGAGTCTTTCAGGGTGGGCTTAAACCATAATCTTTATGCCTCAGCCTCCTGGAGTATTTGGGCTCACAGGCATATACCACCATGTCCAGCTGATATAAAATCTTTACTCTTTAATCATGCTAATGCCAGAGCAAAACTTAGAATCCCTCCTCACTATTCAGTCCACCTTTCTCTGTGTGACATCATTAAGATTTAAATAGAAGAGACACACATTCTGCCATGGCTCATTCATTCACAGATACCTAACTTCTCTTGCCTTTTCGGTCTGGGGAGAAAAAGCAGCTAATTAGGCAGAGGTGGAAATGAAAAAGAACCCCAGGAAGTGACTGAGCTTATGCCCAGAGTGAAGCCAATCTAAGTCTGCTGAGCCAGGAGACTGTCCTCAACATAACCAACTTAGAGCCTTGTAGCAGCTCTTCCATCTCCTGGCACCGCTATCAATCTTTTAAAGGTGCTAGGCAGTTCTCCAGATTCACCACAGAACCTACTGTACTCCTGGCCTGCTTTCCTAGTCTACCTCTGTTTACCCTAACTTTTGCTAAGTTTTGCTATAGGTAGGTGTGGTGGTGTATACCTGCAGTCCCAGCACTCAGGAGGCTGAGGCAGGAGGATTGCTATGAGTTTGAGGCCAGTATGGACTACACAGTGAGTTCAGGACCAGCCTGGATTACTAAAAATTTTGTTTTTGCTATGGATGTGATACTTGAAATACACTTCCTCACTGTGTCCCAAACCTCTTAGGCCTTCACTAACCTAACTCAAAAGCAAATATAAATCTATTGGAGTATAAAGCATACAGGTCTTGCAATGTATGGGGAAAAATAAGCATATTTTTCTACATACTGCCATTTTCAGAACTTTGCTGGAAAATGCTATCAGTCATTATAAATACACAGAAATAGGGGATACTAGGTTCCCAGGGCCTAGTAGCTATAGTGGCTGGTATGGTAGCAGAGAAGGAGGTGGTGGGTGGCTCAGAAGAAAAGTATTCTGTTTCTTGTAAAGACACAATCATACAGTCACCTGGCATCTGGAGCTGCTGCAGTGACCTTTAACGAGGGGTGATGTGCTGCTATGATGAAAGCTCCACAGGAAAAGATGGCGACCACTTGGGTCCCGGATGACGGCACTGAGCAAGAACCCATCTTGCCTCTGCATAACTTCATGTTGAAGCCACCTGGATGGGCCCTGGCACACTGGGCACTCATCTCTAATTTATTACTTATCCATGTGTGCTTACAGTAGTAATCCTGTTCCACACCTAATAATGAATGCACTGGCTCTGGTCTTCTAGGAACAACAAAGCCCCAGAAACCATTTGGGACCAAGTTTGCTGGAGTGATGTAGAAAATAAAAATAATCAAGTGGTAAGAGAGGGTGATGGTACTTTCTCTGTACATACACTCAGATTATTGGACAGATCTTCCTTGGTTCTTAGCTAGTTCTTCACAGAGCCTATGTAACAGAAACCATTTACTAAACAAGTGAGCAGGGTCTATGCCACAGACAACCCTTGCAGTCTAAGTCAATTGCTTCAGTTACTAGCTCAATTCAGAAACTGATTATTGCTTACCTACCTGTAGATACTATGGAACTCGGGTTAGCTCCCAGTGTATGAAACCTATAATATACGACATACAGTAGACACAGTAAAGACACAGCTGCTCCCTTTCATTGTGGTACTGGGCATTGAGCATGGGATCTTCACTCTGAGCTACATCACCAGCCCATTTTCACTTCTGATTTTGAGACAGGATCTTGCTAAGTCATTCAGGCTTGGCTCAAACTGTGATCCTCCTGACTCAGTCTCTCAGGGTGCTGGGATTACAGCCTGTACCACGAGGCCTGGTAAAAACTCTCTAGCATTCCCATCATAGAAAAATAGCAGAGCACTTTGGATAGTAACTGAAAACATCACCAGAATTACCACTTTGGTCTTTTAAGTATATTTATGGTAACAAGCTATTTTTTCCCCTTTGTATACTAAGAGGAACTTGTCTCTTCATTATGGTTTAAATTTTATTTTCACCTTATTGTATATCACCTAATAACAGAAGAGGAGACCTCTGAAAAGGGAATAGTTACAAGCTTATTAAGAATAAACCTCTAGGGGCTACAGGAATGACTCAGCGGGCAAAGCACTTGCCTAGCAAGCACTAAGTCAGGCGCTAAGTATCAGAGTTCAATTCCCCAGCACCACATAAGCTGGTGGCGCATGCCAGTAATGCCAGCACTTGGGAGGCTCACAGGAAGATTGCCCTGAGTCCAGCCTGGGTTCCATAGTGAATTCAAGACCAGCCTGGGCTACAGAGTGAGATCTTATCTCAAAAAAACCAAACCAAACCAAAAAAGAATAAACCTCTAAAATGAATCAGACCCACAAAGTTAAATATCATATGATCTCTCTATTATGAGAAGACCAGACCATAAAAACTGAAAAAGATACAGAAGAAGTAAGAAGATAAGCATTGTGGAAAGGAAAAGGGAAAGTGTGCATGGGGGTGAGAGGATGGGAAGTGGAAATGGGGCTAATATGTTAATAAAAAATATATTAAATAGAAAAAAAAGAATAAACCTCTAAATCTATGAGTAAGGAGCAGATGCTTTATTTATTAATTTGATAGTATTAGGAATCAAGTGTAAGGCCCTCGTGCTGAGATACACTCTAGTTCATTGTTTATTTTTTCCTCTTTTATTTAAAATTTTTTGGTAAATACATGAATTCCAAATTCTGTAACAGACTAGAAATATGGGCTTGGGGAATCAGTGAGCATCTATGCCCACTTATTTTTAATTTTTATAATTAAAAACTTTTTTTGGCAATACTGGAGACGGAGCTCAGGACCACACTGAGTTACAGCCCCAGCTGTCACCTCCTTTTATAAATTTTAAGATAGGATCTCAATAAATTGTCCAGGTAGGGCTTGAATATGTAACCTTCTTGCCTCAGTCTCTCAGAGTGCTAGGATTATAAACCTGAGCTACCAGGCCTGGCTCTATTTTTGAGTTTTGATTTTGAGACACGGTCCTAACAAGTTGTTAACTTATCAAGGCTGGATATGTCCATGAATAGATAAAGAAGATGTGATGTAATTATACAATGGAGTACTACTCTGCCATAAAGATAAATTTTGAGTCATTTGTAGGAAAACGGATGCAACTTGAGACTATTATGCATAGTGAAATCAGACACATAGGTTAAACATCACATGGTTTCTTTGAGAAAACCAAACCATAACAAAAGTAAGAGATGGAAGAAGGTTGGAAGACAGACTGTGTGGAGAAGTCAAACAAACGTGGGGGTGAGGTAGGAGAAGAGGTGGCAACGTGATCAAGACACAAGATACACATACACCAATTTTTCAAGCTGATTGCTATTATTATGTATCCCAAAAACATGTTAATAAAATAAAGATTATCTTAATCAAGAAATATGTCCAAGCTGGGCTCAAATTTTTGGTCCTCCTGCCTCTGCCTCCCAAAGTAATGAGATTACAGGCCTGCAACACCAATGCCTGGCTCATGTGCTGCTGGGGAACTGAACTCAGGGCCTTGCGCTTGCTAGTCAAGCTCTTTAACTGCTGTGTCATTCCTCTGAACCCCTAGCTGTCCACGTTTTTGTTTTGGATTTTTGTTTACTTAAGAGGTAGGACAGTACAAATACAGTGGCACTGATATGCCAGATAATTGAAGGAAAGAAAGGCATGTGGTGTTTGTGTGGCACATTTTTTTAATTATAAGGATTCTGAAGCATGGCACAGTGGTACATCTCTATATTACAATAAGTTGAGAGGTCTGAGCTAAACGATCAAAAGTTGAAGTCCAGCCTGGGCAATTTAGCAGAATGCTACCCCTTAAAATAAATAAATAAAGTGTATGTGTGCATGCATATATATATGTTTATGTGTGTGTGTGCGCAAATATGTATTCCACTTGATCTAGCTATACCTCCTCCGAAGAATCTTCCCAAAAGAGTTAAAGTCATCATACACAAGTGATATATGCATACTGTGTATGTGTATATACATGCACGTATCATGTTTACAGTAGCAAAACCTTTTATGCAGGCTGTGAAGAGGATACTTTATTGGGAAAAATATAGAAGGGAAAGGAAGGAGGGTAAAGCGTCTGCTATTCGGAAGGGGGATCAGGAAATGTGGGTTGTCCCACTTTTTGTCTAGACCAGGCTGGTTTTGTTTTTTCTACTATTTTTATTAATATACATATGTAATACATAGTGTTTACAATAAATTTGGGTATTTCGTGCACATATGTATCATATCAATTTTACAATCCCTTCCCATTTTTGACACTTCCACCCCCTCCCTAACCCTTCCCTCAATTCCAGCTATCATTTCATTTGGTTCT
The DNA here is from genome assembly GCA_004027205.1 of Ctenodactylus gundi. Classification (NCBI taxonomy): domain Eukaryota; kingdom Metazoa; phylum Chordata; class Mammalia; order Rodentia; family Ctenodactylidae; genus Ctenodactylus; species Ctenodactylus gundi. The sequence continues at coordinate 113,521 of PVKB01003029.1, forward strand.
ATAGAATGTCTGTGTTCTGGGTTTTATAAATCAGAGAAACTATATAGTACTTAATACATTAATCTCCCTCATCTAAATCATTTCACTTAAGTCACCACTCTAACTCAGCTTCCTATTCCTCGAATGGGTCGCAGTAGTTAAATCTTGATGTCATTTCTCTGAATCCAACCAATCCCTTTATTGGGATATTTACCAAAAGTTTTTTTCCCTACATTTTGGTATATCTTTGTTGCTATTCCTAAACCTGGCCTTACCACCAGTTCACATTAGAAAATAACTACAAGCATGGAGTTCAAAAGACTAGTAAATTTGGGAAAGAAGAAAAAAAAAGTTAAATTTCAAATGCCTTAGCTGAATACTAAAAGGTACATATTTGTATATTCACAGGGTTATCTTTACATCAATCAGTTTACTTAGGATAAATTTTCATCAGTGACCTAATAAGTGAATTGTTACAGTAAAACAAAGTTGAAACTGTATCACATTGCTATATAAATGAATGTAAATCTATACCACATAAATATACTTAAAGTAACAGATATGAAGGCAAATTTAGTTATTTCACAATTTTTAAACTTTCATAACTTACTCATATTTCACTGATTACTAACATTCTGCTATATTTGGTTTACAATTTTAATCTGTTTAGCTATCCATATATTCATGCATTTGTATTCCTAAGAGATTTTATATCAATTCCCCATGTTGCATTATTAATCAGTAATTATTCTATTTTGCACACTACCATACTATTACTAATAATAATGTTGTGGGGAGATTTCACAGATTTATAGAAGAACTGGTACTGTTTTAAAAGTGTATCAGATGATTTAATTACCCATCTATTTTTTAAAATTACATTTTCTCTTTAGGTGTTACCTTTCCTCCAAGCTGTTTTGGTACTGCTTATGTTTCTGCCTCTCAAAGAGGATAAACTCACATTCAACATCAAAAAAACTGAATTGTTTCATTCAACAAGCTTAAGACTTTATCAATTTGCAGCATTAAATGGACTTAAATCTGTATCAAATAAGTATGTTACAGTTAAAGCAATAGATAGCTATACTCAGTTATTTTTTGACTTTCATACATTGATTACTCATATTTCACTACTAATTAACATTTTGTCCTATTTGGATTTTCCTCTTAACCTATCAATTCATCCCTAATTTCATGCATTGCCTTACTTTTTTCTTAGGTCATTCTCCTCTAGCTATTGTCGCTTTTTCTCTGGGGTCATTAGTATCACTGGCCTCCCTTTCACTTTCTAAGTTTCCTTTAAGTATTCTCTGCAATATTGGCACAGTGGCTGCAAAATCATTTGAGCTTTCTATATCATGGAAAGTTTTAATTTCTCCCTTTAAATTAAAAGATTATTTTGCTGGATATAGCAGTCTTGCTTGGCAATTATGTTCTTTTAGTGCTTGGATGACATTGCTCCATGATATCCTGGCTTTTAGAGTCTGGGTTGAGAAGTCTGCACTTATTCTGATGAGCTTATCTTTCTAGGTCACCTTCTTTTTTTCTCTTACCACTTTTAGTATTTTCTCTTTGTGTTGGGTTTCTAGAATTTTAATTATGATGTTTTGTGATGAGGATCTTTTCTGATCAAAGTAGTTTGGTGTTCTATATGCCTGCAATATTTCCATGTTGATTTCTTTTCTTAGATTTGGGAAATTTTCTCCCATAAATTCATTAAACATGTCCTTTAAGACTTTTGTTTTGTCCTCAGTCTTCTCCTGGACTCAACATAATTCTGAGGTTGTTTCTCTTTGAATCATCTATCAGCCGTTGTACTGATTCGCTCTCTTATTTACTTTGTGTTCTTCATGGTCTGTATGTTGCAGCTTAGTCACATTATTTTCTAGGTCTGACATTCTATTCTGAAGATATTCAAAGTGGTTGCTTATTATTTCCTGTGTGTTTTTCACTTCCTGAATATCTGCATTCAATTTTTTTATATTTCTGTTGTGTTCTTCTCTAATTTCTTATATTGCCTCCACTATCATCTGGTATATTTCTTCTATGGTCTCCTCTTTTTGCTTTTCAAGGCTTGTTTTTTGCTTAGCTACATGTTGGTATAGCTCTTGCGCTGTCTATTTCCTGCTTTACTTCAATGAATTTCTGGGCCCAGAAGTTACCATCATTTTTGCCATTTTTCTCTTTGGATTTTTGTAATTTCAGTATCGCTGGTATCATCTTCAGGGGTGTCAGGTCTTTTTGTAGATTTGTTACCATGTTTCCCCAGGTTCTGCTATCTATGGTTGTCTCTGGTGTGCAGGAAAGAAGGGTTTGGTGATGGCTCAGTCCTGAATGCCTCTGGAATCCTCTGGCCCAAGGGACAGACAGGGCGATGAAATTCCCAGTCCTAGATGCCTCTGGAAGCCTCTGGGGCTTAGGATTGACAGGGTGATGTAATGCCCTGGAAGTCTCTGGCTCACGGGATGGATGGGCGATGGACTTCCAGACCCCAGATGCCTCTGGCGTGCCCAGCAGTGGTGAATCAGGAGCCTCTGGTGCATGCCAGAGGAACAGGGTGATGATCGCCCTTTTGAGGTGTCTTGGCCCCTCTGGTCCATTCAGCAAAGCTGTCTGTCTGTCCTGGCTTCCCTCCCCAGAGTGGGGCTCTCTACCCTCAGAGCAGAGGTGCCCCTGAGCTGTTCAGGAGTTTAGCAGCCTTTTCCCCCTCTTTTCTCCTCTCTCTGCTTGTGCCAGTTTCTTCCCAGGCACTATTTAAGGGTTACCCAAAGCCCTGGTGTGCTCTTCAGAGCTTTCTTTTACTCTAAAGGGTTCAGTCTTGGGCTCTCTTCTCCCCCTTCTTTTTGAAATGGCTCCTGCTTATGTCACTGCCTGTGAAGGCTGCTGAGCCCTGTTTCTGATCTGGGATCCTGGGCCCTTTTCTACGGGAAGCTCACGCTGTGTTTGCACACTACCTGCAGGTTGGATTTTTGGAGGCTGGGGCCGCCAGCTGCCGACAATTTCCACTTCTCCCGATCTGCGCTTACCTCAGGCTGAGGTTCTGGCCTGGGACTTTCCTCTGTCTGGTCTGTGAATGCCGGCAGCTCAGGCTGTGCCAAGTCAGCTGCTTTTTTCCTCCTCTTCTGATGTGACTTCAGGATTTCTGACCCGCCCGCAGCCTCCTGTCCATTGTTGGGGTGCTCTGTCCTCTCCCAGCTCTGTCAGATGTCCCTGGCCCATGAGAGCTTCAAGCTTTCCTCTGTCTGCAGCTGCCTGCGGCTGTGCCATTTGCAGCTGGCCTGCGGCAGCTTCCTGAGCTGCTGGGATTATTTTTTCTCTGCTTTCGATGTTCCTTCGGAATTTCTGACCTCCTCCTGACTTCCTTTCCGTTGTTGGGGATGCTCCTCTCTTTCCTAGCTACACTGAACACACTTTTTCTCACTAAATTCCCAACTTTTTAAGTGGGTCAAAGAGGAGACATTGTGCAGCACTGCTACTCAGCCGCCATCTTGACCAGATGTCCCTCCAGGCTGGTTTTGAACTTAGTATGGAGGCAGGCTTACCTCAAACACACAACAATCGTCCTATTTTAGCCTCTGGGGTGCTAGGATTATAGGCATTGAGCACTACGCCTAGCTTACATGGTACTGCAGAATCGAACCCAGGATCCTGCATTTGCTAGGCAAGTGCTTTAACAGCTGTGCTACTCCTCCAGTTCAGCATGACTTAAAATAGTAAATCTTGGAAGCAGCTGCTTTGCCTATGAATAGATAAATGGATAAAGGAGATGTCATAACTTTAAACAATGTAGTACTACTGTGCAATAAAGAAAGGTAAGCTTGGATCATCTGTAGGTAAAGGGGCACACCTTGAGACCATGATGCTTAGTGAACTGAGTAAGACACAGAAGGTTACATATCACTCAGTTCTTCTAATATGAGAAAACCAAAGTAAAACAGCAAAGTGAAAGAGATGGCAGAAAGTAGGAAGACAGATTTTTTTTTTTTTTAAGAGCGGAAAGATTTATTTTAGCAGCTGCTGGCAATGGCTGAAGCACATGGTGTAGTCCTAACTGCAGGAAAGCTGTTCATAGCATGTTGACAGGAACCAGGTGAGGGAAGAAGGGCAGAGCTAGCATATACTCTTCCAGGTCTGGTCCCAGTGACCCGCCCTTCTGGGTTAAGCCCCAATGTTCTGCCTCTTCCAATCAGGCCCCACCTCCTAACAGCTCATGGTTTCATAGGTACTCCACAACATTCAAATACATGAAGCTTCTGAGGGACATTCCAGATTCAAACCACAACAATAACTATGTATTAAAATGTTCTTACAGGTACTAAAAGTATCTCAGGAAAATTGGGCCTGGTAGCACAGGTCTGTCATCGTACCACTCAGGAAGGCTGAGCCAGGAGGATCAGAAGTTCAAGCCCAGATTGTGTAACTAAGTGACATAAGGAGATCTTTTCTCAAAATGAAAAACATGATATAAACTGGAAATGTAGCAGTGCAAAGCCTGGGTTCCATTCTCAGTACTGGGAGAAAAAAAAAAAAAAAACTTGGGAAGGACACACAAGTTTAAGGGCGACTGTGAGCAAAGAAAAGGTTAGCGGTTGAGGTTCATGGTAAAACCCAAGGATAGTCCCGAATGTGGCTATAAATGAATGAAACAAAGTCACTGCACACTGCCCTTGTTGTGAAATGCTGCTCCTGAAGTGAGATGCTACAGAATGTCAGTCCCACCAGGCCATCGACTGCCGGGCCCTGCCCAACTGTGTTCCTCGTTTCCCTTGTATCATGTGCTCCAGCAACTGTCGCCATTGACATGTGGAGTACACACAGCCTTTGACCTGCCTTGCTGGTACCTGGGACACCTTCCAGGCCTCTGAAAGGCTCTGCCCAGCTGGCATCTCCTGAGTTGCTCTTCTCTAAAAACATACTGTAGAGGCAGTCTTGGTTTTTCTCTGCTATTTTGTCTTCTTGCTCGTGTATATATATATGTGTGTGTGTGTGTGTGTGTGTGTGTGTGTGTGTGTGTGTGTGTGTGTGTGTGTGTGTGTGTGTGTGTGTGTCTTATACCTGGGATCAAGCCCAGGACCTTCACACTGAAGCTTTCCTCAGCACGCTTTTTTTTTTTTTTTTTTTTTTGAGACAGGGTCTTGCTTTGTAGTCCAGGCTGGTCCTGAAGTCACTATGTAGCCCTGCATGATCTCAAACACACAGCCTGCCCCAGCCTACCCAGTGCTAGGATTACTGGCATGCACTACCATAGTCGGCTTATGTGGTGCTGAGGAACTGAACGCAGGGCTTTGCACCTGCCAGGCAAACTTTCTAAGCATTAAGCTATACGTACAGCCTTAAAATTTTTTCATTTTGGGCACAAATTCTCTTGCCTCAGTAGAGGGCTTGGATGAGAAGAATGAGAAGAATGGACCACCATGCCCAGCCTAGGGCATTAATTTAAAAAACTACTTAATGCACACAGAAGAAGTCAACTAAGGACAGCTGATTCAAGGAGAGCACAGTTTTGATAATTAGGAGGTTTAAGTATAGAAATATGAGGGCTCATGATACTGCTCTTTGTACTTCTGGAATTTACAATAAAAATTGAAAGATGTAAAGAGAAATAGCTATACAAAAAAACTAAAAATGGGCTGGAGGGTACAGATCAGTGTTTTGAGTACTTGACTAATATGTGCAAGGCAATTCCTCATTACCATATAAAAATCAGGTAGGTGTGGGGGCACATGCCCTTTAATCTCAGCACTCAGAAAACTGCCACAGGAGGACTGCTATAAGTCTGAGGGCTGCCTAGCTTAAATAATGAGTTCAGGACCAGCCTGGACTACAGAGCTGTCTCAGAACAAAACAAAAACACAACAAAACAAAACAATCCGAACAGAAGTTGAAGAATATTATCTCGATTATTTTGTCATTTAAAATTAAAGCTACTTTAAATAGCTTTCTCAAATAACATGTTCTTATCTACTTTGTCTACCCCATTTTTGGTGTCTTTTTAGTGAACCACTATGAATTTATTGCTAATGAATTTTCTTTTTTGTTAAAAGATAAATTACCTGCTGTCAATAATCATTACACGGGAGGGTGGAATCCCCAAAACAGCACAGCTCTGCAAAAGTTCATTCTTACGAGTCTCTCCTTGATTGTAGTAATTTCCTGAGGATGACAAATACAGTAGTAGATATCTTTAACAGGAAAGAACTTCTCTGCTTATTCATTTTTATTCTATCTTGTGCCCTTTAGGATTTAAACTATGGGAGACATGTGTGACTATGATAAAAAGTTGAGAAAACCACAACATATATGATTACTATAAGATAGTCTTGAAGGTTCTGAGTTCAATTCCCCAGCACCATATAAGGCTGGGCGTGGTGGTGTATGCCTGTAATCCCAGCACTCAGAAGGCTGAGGCAGGTGGATTGTCCTGAGTGCAAGGCCAGCCTCAGGTACACCCAGTGAGTTCAGGACCAGCCTGGGCTATAGATCGAGGACCTGTCTGAAAAAAAAAAAGATACTCCTACAAGACCACTAGTAGGGCTGGGGGTGTAGCTCAGTGGTCAAAGTGGCCCTGGGTTCAACTCCCTAAAATCACATGAACTGGGTGTGGCAGTGCACATCTGTGATCCCAGCACTGGGGAAGCTGGGGCAGGAAGATTGCCATGAGTTCAAGGCCAGCCTGGGCTACATACTGAGTTCAGGATTAGCCCGGATTAGCGAGACACTGTCTAAAAAAAAAAAAGAGAGAGAGAGAGAGAGAGATCACGAGCAGCATACTCTTTAGGATCACCATTTATAATTCTTCCCTGTTTATCTGTCCTTTTTTTTTTTTAGGTATTGGGAATCAAACAACTGGTTTCTGTGTACACCATTTGTTTTGGTTGTTAAAGTATTTTTCTTTTTGTGACAGAGTATTGCTTTGTAGTCCAGACTGGTCTTGAACTCACGGCAATCCTTCTGCGTCAGCCTCCCAGGTGGTAAGATAAGAGGCATGTGCTCCCATGTCCAGCTTATTATTATTTTTTTAAATCTCTGGGCTTCTTTAAATTAATAGTCCAGGGTTGAAATTATAGCTCAATGGAAAAACACCTGCCTGATATGTGTCAGGTCCTGCATGTTTTTCTGGTCGTGGTACTGGAGACCAAGCCCAAGCCTTCTCCCTGAGCTGTATCCCTACTCCTTCTGATTTTGAGACAGGGTCAGGCTGAGTTTCCCAGTCTAGGCTCACACATATGATCCTCCTGCCTCAGCCTCTGAGAGTGCTGGGATTATAAACCTGCACCATCAGGCCTGGTAGGGCTCTATATTTGATTCCTAGCACCATACACACAAACACACAAGAGTCCTCATATATCTAACATTTATTTAAAGAAAGTGCTGTGGTGGGGCATGCCTATAATCACAGTACTTGAGAGGCTAAGACAGGAAGACTACTGTGATTTTCAGGCTAGCCTGGGCTACACAGTTAGTTCTGGACCAGCCTGGATTACAAAGTGAGATCCTGCCTCAAAAGAAGAAAATGAATGAATGAATCAATCAATCAATCAAATGCTAACCTGAGTATTACAGTGAAATGTATGTAGAGGTACCTTTTAGGAAACACCTTTAGAAGAGTTTAGTAGCAATTAGCACACCATCTCTACCTTAAAAAGATACATACTGTTTATTTTCATGTATATATGAAAAAAAAATATATATGCACTATAGTCCTTAAGAATAGGCATCCTCTGCTTACATAGGAGTTTGCTATATCCTTACAAATAATAGCACAGTACAATTTTATTTACTCTTTCTTTCTTTCTTTTTTTCTTGAGACAGGGTCTTACTCTGTAGTCCAGGCTGGCCCTACAGTCATTACATAGCCCAGGCTGGCCTTGAACTTATGGCAATTCTCCTGCTTCAGCTCTCTGGGATTACAAGCATGTGCAACCATGCCCAGCTTGTATGATGCTGGAGACTGCACCCAGGGCACTTGTCAGGCAAGCACTCTAATTGCTGAGCTATGTTCTCATCTCCCTTACCGGGGACTGAGCCCAGGACTTTCACACTGAGCTACATCCTCAGCTCGTTTTTATTTTTGATTTTGAGAGAGTCTCACTAAGTGCCCTAGGCTGGGCTTGAATTTGCTATTCTCCCACCTCAGCCTCCCAAACTGGTGGGATTGTAACATTGGGCCCAGCCTACAATGAAATTTTGAATATCACTAAAATTGAATACTCATCACGGGCAATTGCCTAGCTAATATACTTCTCCATTATATTTTCCTGTAAATAATTACATGTGTGATTTGTGCAATAGAACTTTCTTGAGGCGGCTTCTTCATCTATAAAGTGGGGATAATGACTAGCTTATAAGCTAGAGGACTTTAAGAGATATATATCCAAGTATTGAGTTAGGGACTGTGCTAATTTTCTCTTTCCTTGACCTCTTCACTTTTATCTCCTGCTTTCTCTTCTTTCTTTTTCATGAATAATAATAATTCATCTTTATCATCTAGCTCAAATGTCAAATACCTTCTCCTTTTTCCCTGCAAGTATGAATTTTTCTCCATGATCAGATATTACTGACCTTGAAAGTCACGGTCTCATTTACCTTGCTTTTTTTTTTCAGACAGGGTCTTGCTCTGTAGCTCAGGCTGATCCTAAACTCACTACGCAGCCCCAGGTTGGCCTTGGACTCAAGGCAGTACTCCTGTCTCAGCCTCCTGAGTGCTAGGATTACAGGTGTATACCACCACATCCAACTTATGTGGTGCGGGGGAATCAAACTTGGGTACTTAGTGCTTAACCGCTAAGCCATTTCTTCAGCCCTTATTTACCTTTGTATCATTACCCATACCTGGCACAGTAGGTGTTCAGAACAGAGGGTAGGTCCTCAGAGGTGCCTGCTAATTATTCTAAAGCTAGTTTTGAATTGCTGGAACTCAGATAGAAGACAGTCATTACATTGTGTCCAACAAAGAGTTTAACCTGCCTGGCCAAAAAATAGGCTGGGGACGGTATCTCAGGGTTAAGGCCTGCACTCAATAATCAGTAACTTAAAACAACAAAAAGAGACCGATCTTTAAAAAAAAAAATGGACTTAACAGCTTTAATTTTGTGTTGTCTTCTTCACATCTTGTCTTTAAAGTTTTGTTGTTGTTGTTGTTTGTGTTTTTTGGAGGTAGGTACTGGAGATTGAACCCAGGGCCTTTGCACTGAGCTGTATCCTTCAACCTGTTTTAAATTTATATTTTGTGATAAATTCTCACTGAGTTGCTAAATTGCCCAGGCTTGTCTCTAACTTCCTATCCTCCTGCTTCAGCCTCTACAACTGCAAGGATTAATAGGCCTAAATCAGTTTTCTAAACATTGGATGGAAGCTAGAGTTAGGAGAATTCCCAGTCTGATGCCAGTCTTAGCTAGACTGTCTCAAAGTGAACACAAGCCAGACATAAAATGACAACTACTATATTGCTCCACTTACACGAAGCATCTGTAATAGTCAAACTTATAGACAAGAAGTCGAATGGCAGCTGACAGAAGCTGGGGAGGAAGGAATGGGAGATATTGCTTAATGGGTTTAAGAGCTTCTGTCTAATATGATGAAACACAGGTACTGGTTACACAACCTCGTGAATGTACTTAGCTCTACTGAAACACTTAAAATGGTAAATTTTATGTTTATTTTATCACAATTAAGAAATCTCATTGTTTTGCTGAATAAAAATCTTTTGAGTATGAATTATTACTATAACATAAATCATAACTTGCTGGGGCTGAAGGAATAAAGTACTTGCCAAGCAAACTCACAGTCCAGAGTTTGATTCACCAGAACCACATAAACTGGGCACAGTGGTGCAGACCTGTAATCCTAGCACTTGGGAGGCTGAGGCAGGAGGACTGCTGTGAATTCAGGATTGACCTGGACTATACATCGAAGCTCTGAGTCTAAAATGAAAAATACATAGATTGTATTTAAAGTTGATAAAAAAAATTTATTAAAAAAATCATTTAGGGGCCAGGTTCAGAGGTAAAAGTACTTGTCTAGCAAGTACTAAGTACTTGAGTCGATTCACCAGCATCATGTAAACTGGGTGTGATGGCACATGCATATAATCCTAGCACTCAGGAAGCTGAGGCAGGAGGACTGCTTGTGAGTTTGAGAGGAAAAAAGGTGCAATATAACCGAACTAAGTAAATATCATTGAAATAGTAACTTCTTTCCCTTAAGATGGGGTCTTGCTAGGTTGCCAGACTGGTCTTGAACTCCTAAGTCTCAAGGATTCTCCTGTCTTAGCCTCCCAAGTACTTGGGACTACAGGTGAGCGTCACAACCCCATCAACAGTTTTTTTTTTTTTTTTCCCACAACTGCATCAACAGTTCTAAAAGAAGTAGTGTCAGATTTAAAAACAGAGGGTATGCAAAAGGTTCCTGGCATACAAATTTTAGGCTAATTATGATAAAAAATAAAGTACAGTATGGTGGTTCATGCCTGAACATGCTGGCAGGCTGCAGTATAAAGAGTGCAAGCTTGAGCCAGGCTGGGCAACTTAGTGAGCCCCGGTCTCAGAATCAAAAATAAAATACAACTGGGGATACAGCTCATGGTGAAAGCCCTGGGTTAATCTCTAGGATTGGGGTGGGAGAGAAAGGCAAGTAAATACACACTTAAAAATGTATAAAATACTAATAGATTACCAGTTAGCTTATCAGCAGGAGTGTTTATGAAAAGGCAAGGTTTTTCAGTTACTCACAGGATACCTGTGGTATGATAATGATAACCGTATCAACCTAAACTTTAAAGGACCTAAGTATGTAAATATGTCAGTAAATTGAATAAATGACATGTAACATTATTATTATTATTATTTGGATATGGTCTAGCTCAGTAGTCCAGTCTGGTCCAGTACTCACTATGTAGCCCGGGCTGGACTCAAACACACAGCAATTCCCCTGTCCTAACCTCATGAGTGCTAGGATTACAAGTGTGTACCAGTGCACATGATTTATGTGGTGCTGGGGAATGGAACCCAGGGCCTGGAGCCTGCTGGCAAGTGTTTTAACTGCTGAGCTATTCCTCTAGCCTGAGATATTAACTTTTGAATCATATTCTTAAGTTTTTCTAACTCCATTATGGACATAAAATTCCTGTTTTTAAATATGAATTATTTTATTCTTAACAGGATACAGTCAATACTTTATAGTCATACATTAAACTGGGTATGTTGACACAGACCTGTAATCCCAACTCAGAGGCTGATGTGAGAAAATCACAAAGTCCAAAATAACCAATCCTGGACAACTTGGTAAGAATTGTATCAATATAAAATTTAAAAATGGGCTGGAGGGGCTGGACTCAATGGTTGAAGTGATGGCCTAGCAAGCTCAAGGCCCTCCCTGAGTATGATTCTCCAGTACCACATAAAATGAGTGTAGTGTCACATACCTGCAATCCCAGCACTTGTGAGGCTGAGGCAGGAGCATTGCTATGAGTTCGAGGATGGTCTGGGCTCTACAGTGAGTTTAGGACCAGTCTGGACTATCGAGCAAGACCATGTTTCAGGGGGGAAAAAAAGGAAGAAACAAGGCTGGAGATACAGCTCAATGGCACAGCTGTTGCCTACCATGTCAAAGATCTAGCTCTAATCCCCAGCACCACCGTCACCACACACACACACACACACACACACACACACACACACACACACACACACACACACCCTATTTTTTATGACTCACAAATAGATTAGATTAGAAAGAATAGAATTAGACACATGAAAATACAACTTTTGAGGCTGGAGTTAAATACATCTCAATAAAGGATACTCTGAAAGAATTATCAGTGACAAAGAGGCAGTTTTTTTTTTTTTTTTTTAAACTGAGGCAGGGTTTCACCCTGTAGTATAGGCTGGTCCTGAACTCACTATGTAGCCCAGCCTCAAAGTCACAGAAATTCTCCTGCTTCAGCCTCCTGAGTTCTATGATTACAGGTGTGCACCACCACGCCCAGCTTATGTCGTGCTGGAAAATCAAACCCAGAACCTCGTGTTTGCTAGGCAAGAGCTTTAACAGCTGTGCTATCCCTTCAGTCCAGAAGCAGGTTTTAAAAACAACCTGGTAAGTTGTTTTGGGAAATATGACAAATCAGATGTCTGGATAAATGATCTTGGCAAGACAGGATTTTCAAAAAACTTCAGTGGAAGAAGTATCAAAAAATCCTAATTTGAGACAGATTGTGGTCCTGGCTGTGTAGTCCAGGCTGGCCTTGAACTCATGGCAATCCTCTTACTTCAGCTTCCCCAGTGGTGGAATTACAGATAGGCATCACCATGCCTGGTGCTTCTGGTGCTGGGGAATTGAAATCAGGGCCTTAAGCTTGCTAGGCAAGAATTTGATTGGCTGCACTATCTCTCTAGCCCTTAATGTATTTTTATTCATTCATTCATTTATTTATTGAGACAGTCTTGTTCTATAGCACAGGCTGGTCTTGAACTCACTATGGAGCCCAGGCTGACCTTAAAGTCACAGCAATCCTTCTGTCTCAGCCTCCACAGTACTGCAAGAACTGTAATTACAGGCGTGCGCCAGCATGTCCGGCCCATGTGGTGTGGGTGGATTGAACTCAGGTACTTCAGCTGAGCCATTCCTCCAGGCCCTCTTAATACTTTTTTTTAAAAGACATCAAAGTATGAGTAAGAAACAAACTATAATATTTACCACAGGAAGCTCTAGACATGAGAAACAAAACATGACTACCATATGAATACATATTAAGACTTTTGTATAAAGTTATTAATAGCTAGGTTGATGATAGGGATCTGTAGTCCCAGTTCTTCTGGAGGCTGATGTAGGAGGACTGCAAGTCTGAGGCCAATATGAACAACACAGCAAGAACCTATCTCTTATAACAAAAATACGAAGCTGGGGTTGTGCCTGCCTAGCATGTGCAAGATCCTGGGTTTGATTCCAAGTACTACATAAAAATTAGAGATTGGTGGTGCACGCCTGTAATCTTAGCACTTGGGAGGCTGAGGCAGGAGGACTGTGTGAGTTCAAGGGCAGCCTGAGCTACATATTGAATTTAGGATCAGCCTGGACTACAAAGCCAGACCTTGTTTCAAAAAAAAAAACAAAAAAAAAAAAACAAAAAAAAAAACAGCTTTATATGGTAAATACATTAAGCTTCTTTATAATAATAGTGAAATTCCAAAAAAGCATTATTTCTCCTTTAACGTGGATAACCTAATTATTTTTTCTTTTGTGGTACTATGGGTTAAGCCCAGGGTCTTCACATTGTGCTACATCTCCAGCCCTTTCTTAATTTTATTTTGAGAGTCTCAGTAAGTTGCTAAGTTGAACAGGCTGGGCTTGAGCTTGTGATCCCCTTGCCTTAGCATCCCAGAATAATGGGATTACAGGCCTGTGCCCCTAGGCTCAACTATGACCCATTTAAGTACGAGTGTATTTAGAAGAAAAATTAAAAAACAGCAAATACACCCCAAAGAACAATCACAAGTCTGGTCATATTGGGTAATAGTGCTGTAAAATCTAAAGTAATTAAGATAGGAGTGTCAGATTGACTGTAGCAGTAAGTATACAGACTGGAAATGCACAAAAAATACGGACATATGATTGGCAGTACATCTAGAGGGAAAACAGTGAGAGGAATTGGTCTTCCTGATTTCAATTTTCCTTTGAAACCATTTTCCACACTGCTACCAAAATGAGCCTTCTAAAACACAGAACTGATTGTTATTACCTCAAAGCCATTCAATGTCATTCTACTATCTGGGTTTGGCAAGTGCCCTACCAAGCAGCTTCCAGGTACCTGTTTTTAAAATTAGACTGTAAAAGTAGTATGAGAAATGTTTAATCCACACAGTTTTGAATAAGTGGTAATTCTTAAATAATTTTTAGAGCTAAAGATACACCAAACTTATAATAGCTAAATCTTGGAAGCAGATGATATGTCCATTAACAGATGACTGGACAGAAAAGATGTGACACATTTACACAACTGAGTACTAGTTTGCCATAAAGATAAATTTGAGCCATTTGTAGGAAAATGGACGCACCTTGAGACTGCTTAGTGAAATGAATTAGGCACAGAAAAGATTAAATATTGTATGGTCTCTCTAATACATGAAAACCAAACCATAAAAAAAGTAAAAGAGAAGTGGAAGAGACATGATGGATTTTACATACAGGGAAAGAGGAAGTGGTAGGGGAGTGAGGGAGTGGGAAAGGGAAGTAAAAATTATCGATGCGATATGTAAATGTACCAATTTCTTAAGCTGATTGTTATTATTATATATTGCAACTATGTGCTAATAAAATAGAAAAAAAGCAAGAGATAAGTGGCTGGGGATCAAGACGTGGGTCTTGAGCATGGTATGCAAATACTTTACCCCAGCTATACCCTCAGTGCTGTGTTTGTATTTTGATTTTAATCAAAAACATTAGGGGGTCTGGGGATGTAACTCAGTGATAAAGTACTTGCTTAGCATGTGTAAGGCCCTGGGTTCAATCTTGAGCAAGGCTACAAATTTTTTGATTGTCGGTCCTCCCGGTTTTTTTTTTTTTTTTTTTTGAGACAGGGTCTGGCTCTGTAGCCCAGGCTGGTGGTCCTGAACTCACTATGGAGCCCAGGGCAATCCTCCTGTCTCAGAATCCCAAGTGCTGGGTTTACAGGTGAGTGCTAGGATTACAGACACGTGCCACCATGCGTGGCTGGGGAATCAAAACCAGGTACTTAGTGCCTGACATACGGCTTGCTAGGCAAGCCGCACTTTTAACCGCTGAGCCATCCCTCTAGCCCGTTTGTCCCAAATTTTTATGAGCATACTGCAAATAAGAAGAGTAGCATAGGGTGTAGCTCAGTGCACAAGAAACTGCATGTCATTTCCCCAGCACCACATAAAAAGTAGCTAGCTGGGTGTGGAAGCTGAAGCCTGTAACACCAGCACTCAGGAGGCTGAGACAGGTGGATTGTGGGGCGTTCGAGGCTAGTCTCGGTTACATATGGTGAGTTCAGAACCAGCATGAACTGCAGTCTCAAAACAAAAAACAAAAAAATGGAAAAAAAGAGACAGACATTTATGAAAGAAGACACTACATCTCTAGTACTCTGCAAATAAAATCCACATTTCTCTTGTGTATTTTGAAATAAATATGCTTACAGTTTGACTCTCAGAGTTGAAGTGTAAGGCATAAATAAAATTAAGAGAAAAAGGCTATACTTCTGAGTATTTGCAAATTCTTAATAAATGATGGTTTAATCTTACCAATAACAGAATATTCTTACCAAGAACTTAACAAAAAAAAACTATTCAATGCTAATGAACATAATATATCAAGATATCCTGGTAGTAACAAGACAGAATGTAAATTGGTATAATGTTTGTAATGAAATAGGCATAGAACTAGGCCTAAGATAAATGTTTAATATATGTAAAATAAGTAAAGTGAAAAGAATGCAATTGTATAAAAACTGATTTCTGTAAAAAACCTGTTTAGAAATGAAATGACACACAAGCAAAAGGGAAAAGTGGTCATGGGCAATTAAAAAAACCAGCTTTATTGACGAATATATGTGTGTGTGTGTGTGTGTGTGTGTGTGTGTGTGTGCGCGTGTATATATATTTTTTGTTGTTTTCTTGTGAGACAGGGTCTCACTTTGTAGCCCAGGCTGGCCTTGAACTCAACTGCAATTCTCCTGCCTCAGCCTCCCCAGTGTTGGAATTACAGGGTGCATCACCACGCCCGGCTTGAGGAATATTTTGACATACTAGACTATTCACCCTTTGTGTGTGTATAGTTCAATTACTCCATTTACAGTTGCATAACTATCACAGTAATTAAGCATCATGGTCATTTTGTCTCCTTCCTTTATCTTTTGTGTAGCGTAGATAATACAAGGCCTATTCTTTGAAAGGCTCCTTCCATTAAAGTTTAAGATAAACTCTAAAAGTATTTACCAAATTACTTTCTGAATCAACGTCCCCACGTTGGCGCTTGCATCTTTCTTGCACAAAAAGGATTTCAAAGCAGCAGAAAGGTCCTTTGCTATCATCAAAAGAGAGCAGGCACAATAGTGCAGCGATGCTATTAGGTGCACTACACAGCAAGATTCGTAATCTTTCTACAAATAAACGGTTCCACAGAACAACGAGTACAATCGCAGTTCCCAAGGGAAACGCTGGTACTAAATGGAAGCACTGGTGAGCGACTGCTTTTCTGCTCCTCAATCCTGCTCGGGAAAGTGAGACACATACACACTCTGCGGGTGTCCCCCAAGCCAACTGGGAGGGAGACCGGTCATCCTCAGCCTGGGAGAAATCCAGAGAAAGGACTTTAGGTGTATTCACTTAGCTCCCCACAACAGAGAACACTCTGGGAAAAGCTGACCGGGGTGGGTCAGAACACAAATCACCGCAGAGCCCCGGTCCCAGCGCCCACGTGCGGCATCCTACCTGTGGAGAAGCAGAGCAGGGATACTTGGTGCTTCACGCGGGCCAAGCCTAGCACGGTGGGAGCAAAGAACATGGCCTCATCATCAGGGTGCGCGATCACTAGGAGGGTCCGACCTCCGACTCCCAGCAGGCCTGCCTTCTCCAGAGTCTTCTTTCGTTCTGTGCCCCAAACCCAGAGGAAACCCCATGTTAGGGCCGCCATTGCGCCACACAACACACCCACCACTTCCATGCTGGGCCAACGGCATCGCGCCGGCGTCGTAGGGAAGGCTGCAGATGGCTCTGGCTCCGGCCGGAAAACCGCACCCGAGCAAATTTGTTCCGCCTTCAAGAGCGTTGTGATTCGCGACGGTAAAAACAGGGTTTATGGTGTAACACGGAAGCTTTCCGACGGTGTTTCCAGTGCCAAATTTTGCAGCACTTAACAGTCTTGTGCCTGCTGGGTTTTAGAGTTGAGCCAAAGCCTATGTCGTTCAGCTAATACAATTATCCGCCCTTACAGTACAATGTGTTTAAAGGAAAAGGTCTGAAAACAAATCCCCCCACCTCGCGGGACCGGCACCGTCGTCTGCACAACTCATTATCTAATGCATCTGCGGACAGGTGGGACGTCCGGCGTGAGGACGTATCCGCTGGAGCTAGAGCGGACCCTCTAATTCATGTTTATCCCAGGTTTTGCTATTTACATGGTCAGCTCGCTTCCGATGTGGAAGTCTTGCCATGCACCTCCGTAGGGCCACAGTGTGTGTCCGCTGCAGTTCTGGGACGCGGAGGGTGACTTGACAAAAGGAAGATTCACGAGGAATCGTTCAGCTGTTGGCTAGAGGGCTCGTCACAGCTCGCTCCCGGAGGGGCGTCGTGGTGCGTCGGCGGACTCGACGCCAGGTACCGGGACCGACGCTCGCCCTCGCCCGCGCCGGCTGAGACCGCCGCCGTCCCGCCGCGCCGCGGGAGGGCCGCGGGTCAGAGGCACGACGTCGCGCCCGCCCCTTTCCCACGCACGGAGGAGGAAGGCCCGGAGCGCGGCAGCCGGCCGGATCGCGGTGGGCGACCGCGCCGGATGCGCGATGGCCGCCGCGCGGCGTCTGACGGAGTGCGGCGCCGTTCAAGGCCGGATGAGTCGGAAAGGGTCGGCGCCTCCAGACTGAGGGGAGATGTGAAGGCACCGGGCGCCGCGCGACCCGGGAAGCTCGGCCGAGGCAGGAGCGGCGCCCGGCCAGCGGAGGGAGTTGGTCTCCCAGCCCTCCGGAAGGAGGAGGAGCCCGCGTCGGGCGGCCGCCCGGGCCGAGGGGGAGGGAGAGGGGCTGAGTCAAGATGGCGGCCAAGGTGGCGAAGCAGTAGCGGCGGCGGCGGCGGCGGCGGTGGCGGTGGTGGCGGCGGCGGCGGCGGCGGCGGCGGCGGCGGCGCCTGGGTAAGTGCTCGGCTCGCCGCGCCGAGCAAGGTCCCAGGTAGGACCGCGCGCCGGAGCCGTGTCCTGTTCTTCAGGCCCGGGCGCGCCCGCGCCCACGCTCCGCCAGGCTCGGTGAGTAGGCCCGCAGTCCCGGCCCCAGGGCCCTGTCCTACCGGCGGCTTCCGAGGGCACCCCGGGCACTCGCCGCGGGGCCGCTTCTCCGGCGGGCGGGGGGCGCGTCGCGGGCCCGCCGGGTGGGGATTGGTCTCGGGGCCCGGCCGCTTCCCCCGGGCGCCCTGAGGCGAGTCGGGCGCGGCGCGGAGCTGGGGCCGGGCGAGAGGCGCTCACGGAGTTGAGAGGAAGAACGGGCTGCGGCCGGGCCCCACGCGCCGCGCGATGTCCCGTGGGGAGGGGGCTGGCCGAGCCGCGGGGCTGGGGGCTCGAGGGCCGAGGCTCCGGGCGGGGCCGGTACAGGTGGCGGGCCTGGCCTCTCTGAGGCGGAGTGCGTGGCGGTCTTGGGAGCGTGGAAGGGGTGACGGCGGGTGACAGCGGTGGACGAGCGTGTGAAGAGCAAACTAGCTGCCTTTTTATAGTGGGCGCGGAGTGGGTAGTGTGCTGGAGATGGCAGTGGTCGAATCCTACACCTTCGGCTGTTCGTTTTTGGTGGTTTCATGGACCAGGCGGGCGAGTGCACCTCTTTTTGGGAGGATAGAGGGACTTTAGAAAGTAATTGAGAAATCACCCTGAGCAGAGAAGACACTGAACTAATTAAATTAACTGGATCAGTAGTCATGTATTGCAGGAGTGGATGGGAGTAGCTGCTATTTTTAAAAAGTGTTTGCACAGGAAGTGTCAATTGCATGTCACAGGGCCACTTCAATAGTTAACCTTGGACGGTAGTAGTATGGGTAATTCTAATCTTTGGGATTAGTATATTCACCTACATCAGATTTGCTTGCCTAATTATAACCTAATTATATCGAAATTTACATTCCTTATGTGCACCCGGGTGAGGCAGTGATGGGAGGCTGAACATTGGCAGTGTGCAAAGAGCAACAGGCCTGGAATTTTTGAATGCCTACACATATTCATTCATTTGTTCAGCATATTTTGATCAATAGCTGCTAATTCTGGGTCACATGTTTTTATTGTCCTGTGGATAACTGGAGTTGATGGCATTGCCGTGTTTAATTTTTGGTAGTTTTTTGAAGTGTTTTAATGTATCCTTTTGTAAAAATATTTATCGGATGAGCCAAGAAATAGGTACGTGACTAGGCTCAGGATCAGACCAATTTTAGAATCTTATTTAGACATGGGTAAAAATTACATAACAACCATAAGTTGCTAGAGAGATAAATCTCATTTTATTATTCTACTAAAATCCAGCACAACTGTATTTATTTTAATATTTAAATTTCTCAGGTGCTTTGCTTTGCCTTTAAGCACACCAGTTAAGGAAAGTCAGGGTGTGTGTGTGTGTGTGTGTGTGTGTGTGTATTCAAAATACACAGATTAGTAGTGATTGCTTGGGTTGGAGGAATAGTTCAGTTGGTTAAATCCTTGCCTAGCAAGGGAGAGGACGTGAGTTCTATTCTCCAGTACCACATAAGCCTGTCATCTCAGCACTCCAGAGGCTGAGGCAAGAGAATTGCTTTGTGTTCAAGGCCAGCCTGGGCTAGTGAATTCAGGACCATCCTTGGTGTACAGAGTGAGACCTTGTCTCAAAACAACAACAAAAAACTGGCAATTCCTTGCAATACCAAAATATTCTTATAAAAAGCTTGCCATATGTTGAACTATTCCTCTGGAGAAAATGTAGTATTCTGAACATTTTGGAGTGTGATCAACTTTATCTCTGCTTCAGCTTCCATATCTATAATATTGGGAAAACTTATGCACTCCTCGGGTTGGTTGTGAGTCAAAGGGGAGCTAATAGTTAGGAAATTAAACAGATTGAAAGGATTCTGTTTCTATGAGGTAGTAGCAGCTGCTGTCTGCGATCCAGGCATGCTTTATCTGTGAATCTCTCATGGTGCTTACACTTTGTACCTTGCATTGTAGGTATTTATGTACCTGTTTATCTCTTCCGGAGTGCAGCATAGGCTTTTCTCTGATCTTATCTTTATGTTTAAGGCATCCTGTAGAGTGCATGTGTGTAGGTAGAATACTTTTGTAAATTTTTGTTCAGTGAATAAGTATGGGAGTCTAGCTAGAAAAATAGATTCACATTTTATCATCTCAGAATATACCTGTTATCTGCCATCTGTATAGCTGTGATTCTCTCCATGGCCTCTAGAGAAATGTGTATTTTTAACTGGATGCCTGTTGGAATTAATTAATTAATTAACTAATTAAATAATTTGAGACAGGGACTTGCGCTGTAGTCCAACCAGATCCTGAACTCACTATGGAGTGCAGGCTAGCTTTGGACTCAGGGCAATCCTTCTGCTTCAGCCTCCTAGGATTATAGATGTGTGTCACCATATCTGACTTATGTGGTACTGGGGAATTCAACTCAGGACCTTGCTTGTGCTTGCTTGGCAAGCGCTTTAAACCATTGTGCCACTCATCCAGCCTCTAGATTTTGAAAATACAGTACAGCTTGTTTGGACTGCCCTCTAAAAAAAATGAAATGTTGGAAAAAAAGTTAAAATTTGAGTAAGTTTGTACCATTGCTAGTGAAGTTTGGATTATTCAAGTTTCTAAGCATTTAAAAAATGTGAAATTATCAGAGTTTTTCTGCCACTATTATGTGCTTTAGAAAGAAAAGGACTTTGGGTAAAATAGGGTTTCATGTAGATGTATGTTAGGCCGTTACTCAGTTTTTTTTGTGTGTGTCTGTTTTTGTTAATTCAGTTTAATTTTATTTTGTGACTTAGTTGTCATTTCAACTTCTTGGTAGTGCCTGGCAATTCTGATAGAACTCTCGCATATTTGGTTACTTCCATCTGTTTATTTATTTGTTTTGAGATAGGATTTTGCTGTTTCCCTTGCTGGTCTTGTACTCCTGGACTCAACTAGTACTGCTTCAGCCTCTAGAGTAGCCGGGACTACAGGCTGATGACCCAGCAGCTGGCCCCATCTGTTCTTCTCCTTCACATGTTGGATTTTACTGGAATATGGTAGCAAGTAAGCAATAGAGGTTGATTGGAAATTGTTATATACGCAAAGATGGGTATGGTTTAGTTACTTGATTTTTTTATGTTCAAGGTCCATTAACAAATGCTGGAGAAGTGGTACAGTGGTTAAAGTGCTGAATTTGATTTCCCAGGACCGCAGAAACTGGGTGTGGTGGCCACACTTTTGATCACTGTACTTGGGAAGCTGAGGCAGGAGGATTACTGTGAGATTGAGGCTAGCCTGTACTACATAGTGAGTTCAGGACCAGACCAGGTTATAGAGCAAGACCCTATAAAAATAAATGAATAAATAAATAAGAAAAAAAACCTGCTTTCTTTAAAAAATAAATGATATAAAGTTGTGAAGTATGGTCCGGCAGATCCAGTTATAAGCACAGATAGTTCAGATTGCCTGACCAAAGCCAATTTTTGTTAGGAAAACATCTCTTTTCCTATCAGGACTTCTTAGGGATATTGAAAGACTAAGGGAAGCTTCTGTAATGTAGCAGTCATTGTGTGTGGAACATTTGTTTTCTTATTTAGATTTGTGGTAGTTTTTTTCCTTGAACATTTACATTTTTCTCCCACCATTTTTGCCACCCCAGAAGCTAATTATATGCTCAAAATATTTATTGGATAGTCTTCAGGTATCTACTTTCCCTAGCTTTTCATTTGAAATTCAAAGACCTTATAAAGCCCTGAATATTCCTGTTTAGTTCTTCAGACAGTATAATTCCTTGTTTGCTGCTGCTACTTTTATTTAGCAGTGATCTCAAAAGCAAACTAAGGTGATTGAAATACAGTGGTGATATAGAATCCAGAGTCATAGTCATAAGTTTAGGCTTGCTTTAGTTTTTTTGAGATAGGGTCTTGCTCTGTAGTTGAGACTGATCTAAATTCACTTCAGCCCAGACTGGCCTTGAATGCATGGCAATCCTCTTGCCTCAGCCTTCCAAGTTCTGGGCTTTCAGGTTGCGCCATCATGCACACCTGAAAGTAAGTTTATATGGTGCTGGGGAATGGAACTCAAGACTTTGTGCTTTCTAGGTAAGCGCTCTTACTGTTGTGCTATGCCTTTAGCCCCAGTCTTTTAATTTTGAGCAAACAGGGAATCTGAATAAACAGTGATTTGCGTAAGTTGTTGCAATTGGGCAGTTTCAGCAGCTAAGTTTCTGACATCCAGTGTAGTGGATGGACATTCCATTTTACTGTAGTAGCCATGGGATAATGCAATGTGATGATTGATACATACTTGAAACAAAATTGTAGTGTGGTTAATGTGAGATTGCTTTGGATATTCAGTTTATGTATTGAACTTAAAATACTTCATATTAAATTTCTCCAGTGAAAAAATGGCATTGATTTACATCAATAATATGGTGATCATCAGGAATTAATTTGCTTAATTTTGAAGCCGATTTTGTATATGTCCATCTTTTTTGATGAATATTTTTGTAGATGCATAGGGGTGTGTGTGTGTGTGTGTGTGTGTGTGTGTGTGCGCGCGCGCCCACTATGTCCTAGCCTTTTTGATTTTTCAATTTTGAGACAGGGTTTCACTAAGTTGCTAAATTGCCCAGAGTTGGCTTGAATTTGCCATTTGCTGTCTCATCCTCCAGAGTGCTGAGGTGAGTATATTCTTAAACAAAAAGTATCTTTGAAGCTGTCTGGATTTAGTGACATTTCATGTAATTTAAGCATCATGGTGACAGAAATTTTGTTATGTCTGCAGTTAAGAACTTCTGAGACTGAAACAAATAGGTTAAATTGTGTTATAAATTAGCTGTTGCTTGTGTCACTTGTTTTGATTTGTTTTGATGTCTGGATTTGTGTGTGTGTGTGTGTGTGTGTGTGTGTGTGTGGTGAGGGACTTTGATTGCTATAATAAAAACTTAGGTAAATAGTATGGCTATGAACTGTATGTTTAAGGCTGTGTTGAAAAGCTCAGCAGTGTGGAGGGTGTGGAGGAATAGCACAGCAGTTACAGAGCTTGTCTACCAAGCACAAGGCCCAGGGTTTGATTCCCTAGCACCACATAAGTCAGATATGATGGTGCACGCCTGTAATCCCAACACTTGGGAGGCTGTGGAAGGAGTGTCATGAGTTTAAGGGTATCCTGGCCTTCATGGGTGAGGTTTGGACCAGCTTGGACTACGGAGTGAGACCCTGTCTCAAAGAAAAAAAAAAACAACTCATTTGTGGGGCTGGTTTTATAGTTCAGTGGTTAGTGTACTTGCCTAGCATGAGCATGGCCCTGAGTTCAAATCTCTGCTACCACATAAAGATTAGCATTAGTGGTACATACCTGTAATCCCAGCTCTGGGAGACTCAGACAGGAGGGTTGCTGTGAGTTTGAGGCCAGCCTGGGCTCCATAGTGAGAGTTTAGGACCAGTCTGAATTATAAAGCCTCAAAAAAGTTCATTTGTAATAATAGTTGTGTGTGTGTGTGTGTGTGTGTGTGTGTGTGTGTGTGTGTGTTGGCAGTGCTGGTTATTGAAGCCAGAGCCTTAACCATGCTAGGCAGGTACTCTGCCACTTACTGCATTTCTAGACCTGTAATACATGTTTTCTAAAGATACTCATGCTATACAGTTTATTTTATTATTCATTTATTTACGTTTTTTGAGACAAGGCCCATGCTGGTCTTGAACTCACTCTGTAGCCCAGGCTGCCCTTGGACTCACTGCAATCCTCCTGCTTCAACCTCCCCAGTGCTAGGATTACAGGTGTGTGCCAACCATACCCAGTTTATGTGGTGTTGGGAATTGAACTCGGATACTTAGGACTTGATGGCCAGCTTTAAACCATTGACAAGAGCTAGGCAAGAGCTTTAACGACTGAGCCATTCCTCCAGCCCCCAAAAGCATTTCAAAAAAATCACATTCATTGAGATTTTGGGAGGGTAAGAAAGTAAATAGGATTGGTTCATCCTGGGGTGTATTTGTAATTCCAGATACTATTAGAGTAAGTATGTTTTAACTTATATAAGGAAAATTAGGAATAGTTTCAATGCTAGGAAAAGTTCATGAATTAGAATTGTGGAAGCTGGGTGTGGTGGTGCACACCTGTATTCCCTGCACTCTGGAGGCTGAGGTAGGAGGATTGCTGGGAGGCTGGCAGAAAAGGGGGGGATTGCTGTCAGTCCGAGGCCAACCTGGGCTATAATAGTTCATAGCCAGCCTGGGTACCGAGTGAGACGCTGTCTCAAAAAAAATTTTTTTTTTGATTGGTTTGGTTGACAGATTATAATAGAATTTGGTAATTCCTTTCAGAGAACAGCACTGTCTAGTAGTTTTGTATCAAAAATTTAAGTAGATTAATTGGGAGCAAAGGAAAAGTCAAGATTATCAGATTATTTTATTTTTCCCTTGTATTTCTAAAAGAGTAAAATTTGGACTTTTTATTTTCATTTGCTTTGTTATATGTAAATTGTATCAAACAGGAATATATATGAAGGCTACATCTTTTTCCTAGGAAAACTTGGCCCTTAATTTTTTTTTCTTTTTAAAGACATGTGGTCTTCCCTGGATGCAGTGGCCTGTGTCTATAATCTCAGCCATGTGGGAGGCAGAGGTGGGAGGATTGCATTGCAAGCCTGGCAGCTTGGTGAAACCTTGTCTTGAAATCAAAAATAGAAAGTGAAGGAGGGGTGCAAAGACCTGGCTATAACATGCATGTGTGCAGGTACACAGCTGGGTTCCTTGCTTAATTCAGGCTAAACTTTAACCTTATCCTCCTGAGTGCAACTCTACCTGGTTTAACTCTGATTTGTTTGAAGGACACCCTTAAGGTTTTAGTTTGTCCCTCCCACCCTATACTTTGGTTTAACAGACTGTTGTTGCCTTTTTTGGCTGTGATACATAGTTCAGATTTAGAATAATCTGTTTTAGGTAGCTTATTCCCCGTGTAATACATACAGATTTATTTGAAAATGTTTAAGTAGTAATCATCATGTCTTTGAACTTCTGTTCAAAGTAATGTTTGCATTAATTTTGATTAACTTAAAATTCATTTTTGAATTATAATAACTTACGTATTTGAAATTATTTGGAATGAACCCCAAACTTGGGCTTTTTAGGCGTTATTGCCTAAAAATAGGCACAGTGTAAATAAAGTTGATGTAGGAGCATACACACTGGAGAGGAAGGAGGGAAGGAACAGGAAAAGTGACTTTATATTCATTCCTCTCACCCGCATTTTTTGAGACAGGGTTTTGCTGTGTAGTCCATGCTGATGACTTTCTTCTTCTTCTTCTTCTTTTTTTTTCCTTTCCTTTCCCTCCTTCACTTCAGGGATTGAGCTCAGGGCTTTGACACTGAGCTCTACAGCCCCAATCCTTTGTATTTTTAAATTTTGAGACAGTCTTGATAAGTCACTAAATTGTCTAAGCTGGGCTTCAGCTTGTGATCCGTTTTACTCAGCCTCTCTGAGTGCTAGGATTATATGCATGCATCACCACACCTGGCTCATGCTGGTTTTGAACTCAGTAGATAGCCCAAACCCAGGCCTGCCTTGTTTGAATTCTCATCCTCCTGCCTCAGCATTTTTTTTTTTTTTTTTTTTTTGAGACAGGGTGTCGCTGTGTAGCCCAGGCTGGTCCTCAACTCACTATGGAGCCCAAGCTGGCCTTGGACTCACGGCAGTTCTCCTGTCTCAGCCTCCCTCCTGTCTCAGCCTTCTGAGTACTGGGATTACAGACACGCCCATCTTATGTGATGCAGGGAAATCGAACTTGGGTACTTAGCTCTTACTAGGCAAGTGCTTTAGCCACTAAGCCATTCCTCCAGCCCCCACTATGTTTGTTTTTGGAAGAAAAATAGCACTATAAGCATTTTTTTTGCATGTATATTTGTGTAGTTACAGACATATACACATGAATTTTGTGTACCTAAGCAGCGTTGTAAGTTAGATTCTTAGAAGTAGAGTTGCTGAATCCAAAGATGTAATACAGATTTTGTTAGATGTTGATTTATTTTACTTCCACAAGTTAGTTTTACTAATTTTGAAAGCTACTGACAATGTGTGGGTATGCTAATACTCTGACACTAAATATTACAGATGAAACAGTTTGACAGTTTAAGAACTAAAAAACTGATTTTAATTTGACTTTCATCTCTCAGTATTGAAGTTGAGCATTTTTATTAAGGAGAGAATTTTTACATAGATTGCCTGCTTTTTCTTTTTACTTATTTTTTGATTTTGATTATTGGCTTTTAAAAAAAATGGGGACCCTCACTCAAGACCCTTCTTGGACTTCTCTAGAGCTTTACTTTCTCAATAAATCTTTTCTTGCTTTAAATTTTCCATGTGAACTCTGACTGATTATTCTTAATCACATCAAGAGGTCCTGAACCTGGATATCAGACAATACCAGCAGTAACATTTTGGGGCTAGTCGTTTGGGATTTGGAAGTCTGTGGGTAAGAATCGAGGCCATTAAGCTACAGATGGTATTACACATGGAGCTCTGTATAAACCAGTCCTTCCACCATGGGCCGCTGAACAGATAGCCTCTGAAGGAGACCCTCTGACTCCAGTGTCACCCACTTTCAGCATGAAGCAGCCAGATAAATTGGTGTCCCATCTCCCTATAGAAACAGGGTGGCCTCCTCACAGGAGGGAAATGATAGAATAGCATAGATAGGCAGGACTACCATAGGGTGTTCCAGTGGCCATGGGAGCAGAGGTGAAATCAAGGTAGAGTCAAATTCCCAGTCAAGGCCCTGGCCCCTTTAGCAACAATAAATAAGAAGTGGCAAAGAGAGGTAGCAGATCTTTCCCCCTGCTGGTTTCTTGTAGAGACCCTAAGTTAATTAGTAAGCTTGTATTGTTCTATAACCCCCACCACAGGAGACTGCCAGAAACCACCTGAGCAGAAGCTTTGTAAAGGGCTTGAGCCATTCATCCTCCTGGGACCCTCAGTAGAAACCCCCTCTCAAGTTCTCTTGAAGAGCTTTTTTCCCCCTCAGTAACCTCTTGCCTTTTTTTTTTTTTTAATTTTTGAGACTGGTTCTCACTCTGCAGCACAGGCTGGTCCTGAACTTTCTATGGAGCCCAGGCTGGCCTTGGACTCACTGCAGTCCTTCTGCCTCAGCCTCCCGAGTGCTGGGATTACGGGCATGTGCCACCATGCCTGGTTTATGTGGAAAAAATTGATTTTTAAAGTTATTTTTATTTTAGGATATACATTATTTTCACGTGTATGCACCCCTTCACCTTCTTTCCTTTTTATTTATTTATTTTTTTTGAGACAGGGTCTTGCACTGTAGTCCAGGCTGGTCCTGAACTCACTGGTGTAGCTCAGACTGGCCTTGGACTCAGGACAATCCACTTGTATCAGCCTCCCAAGTGCTGGGATTACAGGTGTGTGCAACCATGCAGCCATCTTTATATGGTGCTGGGGAATCGAACTCAGGGGCTTGTGCTTGCAGGGTGAACAGTTTAATCCCTGTGCCCTTCCTCCAGCCCCCCCCCCCCATTCTTTAATAATGTTACATTCAAATACAATTATTATCAGTACATTGTTTAACTTCTCTGTATCTGAATATATTTACTTGAAAATGGAGATAGTATAAACTAATTTAAGCATAGTAGTTGGCATGCAGTGGGTAAATACCCAAAAATGTTAACTGCCTACATTATTAATGTCTATATATGGTATTGTGATTTGGATCTGGAATGTTCACCAAAAGCCTCGTGTGTTTGGATGCTGTGAATTATCTATGGAACCAGGTGATGGGGGCCTGGTCTGGAGGGGTGGTTTGTAGATGTGTGGTAGAGTATGGGTATGTGGTGGAAGACAGGTGTGTGGGAGATTATAGATTATAAGAGTGTTCTAGATAAAGAGTTTAAATCTGGATGGGGTGGAACTTTGAGAGAGGACCCAGAAGGGGTGGATCACCAGGACAGGACCTTGAAGGATATATGCTGCTTCCTCACTTTCTTCTGGGTCTTAGTTTCCTGTTATCAGTGCTGTGAGGAGCTGCCTCCCCTGTGTGCTTCCACCATTGCTGGCTGCCCATGAGTGGACTGAAACCTGAAACTGAACTATGATAAACCTTTCCTTTCCTGATCTGTGAATGTCAGGTATTTTGTCAGAGCAATGAGAAAGTAACCAAAACATACGGCTTTTATATTTCTCTTTACTTTCTGTATTTTACTTAGAAAGACACTTCTTACTCTAAAAATTAAAATATCCACTTATCTATCAAACTAGAGGAAATATTGAATAGTGTGTGTGTGTGTGTGTGTGTGTGTGTGTGTGTGTGTGTGTTAATGGAAGATTGAACCCAGGGCCTTTACGCTGGTCTTCATCTCCGTCACTTTTTAAAAAGATTCTTGAGACAAGTTCTTGCTAAATTGTGAAGTTGCCTAGGCTGGTCTGCAACTTGGAATCCTCTTGTTTCAGCTTCCCAGAGTGCTGGGGTTTCAGGTGTTTGTCACCACACCGTACGTCATCTCATTGTTTTAAAGAGAAAAATGTTGTATATATATATTTGCTTGAAATTGTAGGATGTATTAAAAGAATTTCCTGTAGCCTTGATTGCCTTAGGAGGGAAAACTGAGAAGTCTTGACTGTATTTAAAAAAATATTTTTAAACAAGTCTTAAAATTTTAATTGACTACTTTTATGGTTTTTTTTCTTTTTAAAACTTCTGTTTCGTGTGGAATATATTTCTGATGCAGGCAGTGGAGGAGAGATGTGTTTGAGGGGACATACACGTAACTGCATGGTTCCCTCCCAAACAGCCTTTTTTTATTTAATAATCTGTCTTTCCACACTGATTAGAATTGCAGCTTTTTAAAATTTTGTTATTATTATCATTATTATTTGAGACAGGATTTCTTCTCTGTAGTCCAGGCTGGTCCTGAACTCACTATCTAGCCCCAGCCGGCCTTGAACACAAGGCAGTCCTCCTCTCAGCCTCCTGAGTAATGGAATTATAGGTGTGCCCCACCACACCTGGCTTATGTGCTGCTGGGGAATCAACACATGCTCTAACTGTTGCACATTCTTCCAGACCTTAGAATTGCAGCTTTTATAATTTACCATATCTGCTTTATTTATTGGATGTGTTTGGGACAGTTTTTGATTTTTCTTAAAAATCTTGGTCTTCTGTATGTTATACCTTTTAAATACTACTGTTCCATAGTTTTGGTACTGGTAGGGTTAGTCACTTGCTCATTAATTTTGCTGTTTTTCAGACATTGATTAATCTGTCTTCTCTCTCTGGTCTGTGTGTATGTATGGGTATGTTTTATGGTTTTTTTTTTTTTTTGAGCCAGGGTTTCCCTCTTTGTAGCCTAGGCTGATCTTGATCTCACTATGTAGCCCAGGCTGGCCTTGAACTCACCAGTCCTGCCTCCATATCCTATGTGTTGGGTTTACAGATGTGTGCCACCACAACCAGTGTACCTGGTGCTGGAGAATTGAACCCAGGGCCTTGGGCATGCTAGGCAAGCACTTTAACAGCTGAGCTATACTCCCAGTCCTATTCTGTGTATTTTTTTTTAGATGAACTTTGCAGTCACTCTGTGAAGTTCATATATCTTATTGAGGTTTTTACTGACACTACTGAAGATTGATTGGGAGTACTGAATTTAATTTTGGGAAAATTAATACCTTCATGAATATTCTGTGTTCAGATAATTGTTTTTACAAATACAATTTGATGTGTCCAGATAATATTTTATGTTCCTAGATAGGTTTTATACTTCGCTTCAAGTAACTCTTTTTTTGGTTTGCTTGTTTTATTGAGACAGGGTCCTGCTCTGGGGCCCAGGTTGATCCTGAACTCACTGTGGAGCCCCAGGTTGACCTTGGATTTAAGGCAATCCTCCAGTCTCAGCCTCCCGAATGCTGGGATTGCAGGTGTGTGGCACCTTGTCCAGCATATGTGGTGCTGGGGAATCACACTAGGGTACTTAGCGCTTGACTTAGCGCTTGCTAGGCAAGTGCTTTAACTGCTGAGCCATTCCTCCAGCCTCTTCAGTAAATTTTGTACATTTTCTTTTAAGCAGCTAATATGATAGGAAATCAAAGGAATTTATGTTCTGTAGGAGGAGATTATAATCAAATGAAGTTACCCATTTCAGTTGTGATAAATCTGTAAATCAGTAGTTCTAAACCTGTCCCTTGTGGCCGTGGAAGCAGCTGGTCCCTGGGACAGGCCAGTGGTGAGCTGAAGTGAGGGTCCATGTTTGGACACTCAGTTCTGACTCCTGTCAGGTTTGGAGGCGGAGCTTCACTTCCTGGGCTCCTTCTGCTGCTGTTAGCATTTCAAAACTATCCAACAGCCTACTACTTAACAAGCAATCCCTTCCCACCCCTTGCCTTGTCAGAATGATCTTCATCTAAACCAGTTCCTGGTGTCAGACAGGTTGAGTACCACTGCTGTATAGGACCAGAGGTGGTGATGCGATTGACAGTTTGGGTGGGCTTGTGCAAAGTATGGGAAAGGCCTTTCCCAGGGTTGGCTTTTGAACAAGAGACCTTAAGGTTATAAGGGAGCTAAGCCACTCGATAAGTCTGACCAAATGTCCCAAGGGGAGTGTAAAGAAGGACAAAGGTGGAGGCTAGGCAGGGCTTGGCAGTAGGATGAAGAAGTCAAAAGGAAGCCCATGTTGGTGGGATTTGTAGACCTGGAAAGTGTAAGCAGGCTATGAGACAGGGCCTGTTGGTTTGCACTTTATTTGGAGTACAAAGGAAGCCCTCGGGGAGTCTGAAGAGGAGCAGTGTTTCTGATGTATGGCTTTATGGCTGAAGAAGTACTCCCTGGCTTTTAATATTGAGACAAGGTCTGGCTAAATGACCAAGTTGCCCAGGCGAGATTCTAATGTGGGATCTTGTTGCCTCAGCCTCCTGAGTACTGGGGTGACAGACATGTGCCACCACGCCTGGCTGGCTCGGCTTTTTAAGTACAGAAAATATTGATGTGTACAGGCCAGTAAGGTTTGTGTACTCAAGGATAAAGATGATGGGAATCATGATGGAGAGGCCTGGAAGGGTTCAGAGTGTGTGTGGGAGAAAGAGTAAATGAGACTTGGTGTTAGAGTGGATTTTACTGAAAGGCTAAAAATATTGTTCACTTCAGCCAAGGCCATGGGAACTGAACAGTGCTATCCCTGCCCTCACAGTTGCCTGATGGTTTCATTTTGTGTTCACTACGTGGAACTACCTAAACTTGTTTAAAGATTTAAAGTTAGATCCTCTCTTTCTCCCTCTTTTTTTTTTTTTTTTTTTTTTTTGGTACCAGGGGTCAAGCCAAAGGACTTCACACTGAGCTGCATCCCCAGCCCATTTCTATTTTTGATATTGAGACAGGGTCTCACTGAGTTGTTAAGCTGCCCAGGCTGGTCTTGAACTTGGCATTCTTTTGCCTCAGCCTCCCACAGTGCTGGGATTACAGGCCTGTGCCCGCCCCAGGTATGCAGCTGCTTCTTGCCAAGGCAAGTACTCTTCCATTGACCTAAACCTATCTTTTTTTTTTTTCTTTTTTGGTCTACTTTATTTTGATATGTACCTTCGAAAGAGACTGTTCATTAGTCTTGCTTTATTTTGCTTAGTAACCTGCAATATAGTTTCTGTCAGTAGGTAAAAGGTGAGGCAGCAGAACATGATCTGTAAGATACCTCTTGAGTGAAAAAAAATTAGCCTAGAGAAATGACTATCGCCTTGCAGCCTTAGAGGTAGTCATAGATTCAGATTGTTACAGAGTCCATATAAGATAGGTGCACTAAGTGACAGCTGTTTATTCTCCTTAGATAGTGTTGTATCTGTTAATTCAGATCGAGCATCTAAAAGTTATTTTTTTCTGATCTCTACACTGTTAATTTTTTTGTACCATGCAAGGAAAGTATTCGCAAATAGTTATTAATGTTTGACTTAGAAATACATTTGTTCTTACAATTGAATGAGTGTCATTTCAGAGAATTAGTTCAGTGTGGTGCAGATATACCCTGTTCTTAGTTTGGTAATTACCTAGTACCACTATCTTGAGAAAACTTTCTATTCTTTATCATTTTTGAGACAAGGTCTTACTCAGTAATCTAGGTTGGTTCTGAACTCACTGTGGAGCCCGAGTTGGCCTTGAACCTATGGCAATCTTCCTGCTTCAGTCTCTTGAGTGCTTGGATAGTAGGGGTGCTCCACCACGCCTGGCTCTTCTCATTTTATTTCTTTATTTATCCCACCCATTTTATTGATATGTGTAAGAGCAAAACAAAGTTTACTTTGATCTTGAGTATTTTGTGCACATACATATCATGGCAAAGTTACAAATCCCTTATCTCTTTTTGACCTCCCTATTCTCATTTTATATGGTGGTAAGAACACATATTTTTTCTTGTAGTCAAGAGTTATTTATCAGATGCACAGACCCATCGAAAATTATGTCATTTTTTTCAGTATTATGTTTTATTGGGACTAGATTAATGTTTTCCTTTAGCTCTTGTTCGTTTATTTTGTAAGTAAGGTGCCATACTTTCATAAGAGGTTAAAAATTAAATACCTTACCAATGGCATTTTTTCGCACTAGCTTTTATGTGGTGCTGGGAAACTGAATCCATGGCTTTTAGCATGCTAAGCAAGTGATTTAACCACTGAGCTCCAGCCTCAGCCTCTTTTTTTTAAATGAGAAAAATGCTGTATTTTATTTTACAGGAGAATATTTTCATATGTCAACACTGTGATTTTGTACAAATTGCAGAATTCACTTAGAGGAATTCTAATATTTTCTTTCATCTCATCCCCAGGCTAGTCTCCCATGATTGGGATGCCAGGGCAGTGTCCTTAACTTGTGCTTGCCTAATAGGCTTGTGGAGTTGCTCTAGAGCTGGGCTACATTCGTGGGAATGAGACCTAATTTGCTTCTGATTAGTCAATTATTTTACCATCTGCAGTGTCATAAAGGCCATTCCTGTATTCCCTACTTTATATCAGAAAGTTTTATTTTTTGGTTAGGATCCTCCCCCCACCCCAACTTTGGTGAAATGTTGGCTGTCATTCTTGCTCATCTAAAAAGTCATCTGCAGTCTTGCTACAGCAGAGTATATTTTTAGCTCCCCCCCCCAAGATAGCTTAGGCCACCTTGAAAACCTATCCAAGTACATTTTGGTTAGGCCAAAAGCCAGGAGTTCCTGGTGAGAGGAGGATTAACTCTTTATTTTTAGAAGATTGTATTTGAAATTTTGTTGTTGTATGATGAGTGTGTGTGTACGCGCACGTATGCGTGCATGCATGGGGAAGAGTCAAACAGGGTTTTTCGTAGGCTAGTTTTGTTTGGCCATGTTTTATGACCTGTTGCAAGAGGTAAGAGTCAAGTTCTAGGTTTGTCTATAGGATTCAAATACAGTGTGCTCTTGTAACTTTCTACAGTCACATAGACTCTTAGCATGTATTTCTTATCCTATATATATTAATGTTTATAACATAAGGTTTGTATAAAATTTTGACCAGATTTCTCAAACAATTCAGTGTTTAGTGTTAGATGAACCAAGCAGGTAATAACTAACTCTGTGTTAATAAATTTTGGTGTTAAGACCTGCATTTATGATTTCATTTATACCTGCCACTTAATATGCTCCCTTTTCTTTAACTAAATCAGATTGCTGTATTTCACATTTTTTTCCCAAACTGTGAAGTGTTTCGTAGAGATGCCATGGGAACATAGGACTGGATTAAGCTGTAGAGGGAAAGATTGGGGAGGCCAAAAAGATAGATTCTGGGTTCCCACATTTTCACTGAATTAGAATATATCTCACCTCTCTCTCTCTCTCTTTTTTGAGACAGGGTCATCGAAGTCCAGGCTGGTCCTGTACTCACCATATACCCCAGGCTGGCCTTCATCTCACAGTCTCCTTCAGCCTCCCGAGTGCCGGAGTTACAAGTGTGCACCACCTTACCCTGTTTATGTGGTGCTGAGGAATTGAATTCAGGATTTCCGTTTGCTAGGCACGCACTGTACCCACTGTAATATTCCTCCAGCCCCTCTCTTTTAATACTTTTGGCTTTCATGAGGAAAAAGTGCTAGTTAGGAAGCAGAAAGGTCTACATACTTGCTGTATGTCTCATCGATAAGTTTTGAGGAAGATGATTCATTGTGGTCTCTAGGCTGCAGCTCATAAGGATGGGGAAGGCTATTTTTGCGATATTAAAGTTTAACTGGACTGAAAGCACATCATAAAGCCCTGGGACATCATGAAAGATGATTATTGGCAAGAGTGAGAAGTAAACAGAGAATTGCTCCTGTATTTGAGTAACACTGAGTATTGAAGTCTAGATTCACCATTGCTGAAAACTGAATACATCAGAGACTTGTTAACTACACATGGATTTCTAACATGTAGGCACTTAGAAAAATTTGGATGATTCTGGGTAGGACACCTTATTTTTGCCTCTGCATTCCATTTATAGCTCAGAGATTATGTTTGCAGATCAGGACAGCTTAGAAATTTTTTACAGAAATATTTATGAACATTCATACAATCAGGAACAACCAAGAAGCTCTTTATGCTCATGAAGTGATTGCCAAGATGTATTGTAGGGTCTACAGGGAAATGCAGAACAATGTGTATCTAACATGGTACCATTCAGGTGGTGGAAAATGTGTTGTAGGCTCATGTGTTTCTAAAGGATGTTTCTAAAAACTAGCTTTGGTTGCCTTTAGGAGAATGAGAGCATCTGGGTAGCAGCTGGAGAACAAAAGTGAAGAGGAAGTTTTTTCTTTGTAGTTTTGGCTGCTTTTGAAAATTCTTAAGGGTCTGAGGTTAGCTCACTGGTTAAAGAGCTTGCCTAGTAAGAGCAAGGCCCTTAGTTTGATTCCCCAGTGCCACATCAACTGGGCATGGTGGTGTATGCCTGCAATCCCAGCACTTGGGAAGCTGAGGCAGGAGGGTTGTCCAGAGTTCAAAGCCAGCCTGGGCCACATAGTGAGTTCTGGATCAGCCTGGACTATAGAGGGAGATCTTGTCTGAAAGATTAAAACAACAAACAAAAACCCCTAAGGGGCTGGGAGTGTGGCTTACTGGTTAAAGTGATGCCTAGTAAGAGCAAGGTCCTGGGTTCATCCTTCTGTACCACATAAGATGGGTGTGGTGGTACACGTCTGTAATCCCAGCATTTGGGAAGCTGAGGCTAGAGGACTGCTCTGAGTTCCAGGCCAGCCTAAGCTACATAGTGAGTTCAGAACCAGCTTGGACTACAGAGTGAGAGACCCTGTCTCAAAAACAAACCTCTTGGGCTAGAGGAATAGCACAGAGGTTAAAGCACTTGCCTAGTAAGCTCAAGGTCCTGAGTTCATTCCCCAGCACCACATAAAGCTGGCCGTGGTGGCACACACCTTAATCTCGCACATTGGAGGCTGAAGCAAGAGGATTGCCATCAATTCAAGTTGAGCCTGGGCTCCACAGTGAGTTCAGGACCAGCCTGGACTGCAGAGCAAGACCCTGCCTCAAAACAAAACAAAACAAATCTCTTTAAGTCATGCATACAATTCTTATTTCCAAAAAGTTAAAAAATTATTGCTTCCAGTATCCTGACTTAATAAAATCCCATATGTTGGTTTTTCCCTACCACCTGGAACAAGTGTAAGGACAGAGATAAGGGAGAGGCACCCAAGGCACTTTTAATATGTAATCCCCACTGGACATCCAAACTCCTTGTTGTATAATTTACTGCTTACTGATAAACCTGCAAAGCATTGTAGAAAATGCTAGCTTCTTCCAGTTTTGCTCCTGACAGCTGAGGGATCACTGAAGTTCTCTATCAGATTTGTAATCTGTAAAACCAGTTGTCAGTTGGGTAATCACAAGGCCTTTTAATCCTGACATTTCCTGGCTTCCATCCCTTGAGCCTTGGAAGAAGCAGGAAACATCTTCTCTGTTTACTTAAGTGCAGTGAGATGTAAGGATGTTCATTTAAAGTATTCATTTATTACATAGTATCGCATAAGATTTTTGAAGTTCTTTCTGTAGAAAGTTTCATTGATAATTCTCTAGAAAATTTTATTTTCGAAACCTAACAGGGTAAAGAATTTGATTAAAATTAGGAAATAGGATCAGGTTGTCACAGTGAACTGAGAATTTGCTCTTCTTAAATCCTTTGAAATGATGGAACCAGGATAATTAAAAGTTTGCTAAGGGGCACAACATGTTAGATGAACAGATGTTCTAGGCATATAACATTCATCTTACATTAAGTATTTTTTATGCTAAAATGAGTATACTATCACACCTGTATGTGTGTATATAAAATCTTTGTTATGGGAATTTTACTTGTTTTATATGTAATTGATATAATGATAATACATATATACACACGTTTCAAATCATATTCATATGTGAAGTATTTCTGTCATAATTACACATTTTGTATGCCATTTTAAAACATATATTTGGGCTGGAGGAATAGCTCAGCTATTGAAGCGCTTGTCTAGCCAACTCAGGGCCCTGGGCTCAATTCCCCAGCACCACATAGGCTGGGCATGGTGGTACACGCCTACAAATTCAGCACTTACGAGGCTGGGACAGAAGGATTGCCCTTAAGTTTGAGGTCAGCCTGGACAATATATTGAGGTCAGGACCAGCCTGGACTACAGAGCAAGACCCTGTCGCACAAAAACAACAACCACCCTCTCCCAAATGTGCAGTGTTAATTGAGGATGGGAATTCTCGATAGTATAAATGTATCTTTCTGTGCTCCTTTTTAGTCAGTCTGTGAATTCATTACTTACACGTTTCATCCAGAGGTATTTTTTTTAAACACTAAAAAGGGTTTATTAAAAGAAAAAAACCCCAGATCATAGCCAGTTATATATGACAAGCAGTAGATGATAGAAAGCCTTGTGGAACTTGACACCTACGGGAGAGCTTCTCTTCAGCTCAGTCTGGGCCCGCAGGGCTCGCCACAGCTCCCATCCCGTAGGTCCGAGGCGGAAGGCCGCGCGAAGTCACGGGGCCGGCCCGGCAGGCAGGCGCCGGGCTTCAGGCGGGTCCGCACGTCTTTCCCAGAGTCCAGCACTTTCTGGGTAGACCTCACATTTTTTTGGTTCGACTCCCCAGTGCCACCCAGTCACCCCCCCCCCCCCCCCCCCCCCCCCCCCCCCCCCCCCCCGTCCCGCATCCGGTGATGGGTCGTAGGAAAGCGCGGGCTCCGCCGGCAGGGCAGGAGGAGCCCCCAGCGCGCGGCACCCCCAAGGCTCCGGCTGACTGGTGTGGTCTCAGCTGAAGTTGGAGGAAGGAGGGGCGGGCCGGACGGCGGTGTCTGGCTCCGCTGGCACTGCTGCGAAAGTGGAAGTGTGCTGGAGGTGAAAAGCGGACGCTTCAGGCTGCAGAAGCGGCAGCCAGCAGCGAGGGGAGTGTTGCTGCGCTGTACAAAGCCCTTGTGATGCTATCATAGTTTCAGAAGTATGACTGCCGAAAGTCAGTACATCTAGAATTGTGGATAAGTGGGAACATACTTTCTGTATAGTAAAAATGAGTTTTTTTCCTTTCCTTTTTTTTTTTTTTTGCGACTGGGTCTTGCTCTGTGGTCTAAGCTGGGATTACAGGCCTGCAGCACCACACCCAGTGTATATGGTGCTCGGGAATGGAACTCAAGGTGTGGAGCTTGCTAGGCAAGTGCTTTAACTTAACCGTTGAGCTAGTCCTCCAGCCCTCTGTTTTCTTTATGTACTATTGCAGACACATAGAAATGTGCCAAGGGTAATCTCACTTGTGTCTATCTGTGCTCAAGAAAACTAACATTTTATCACAGTTGCTTTAGTTTTTAAGAAATAGTATTAAAAATTCTTTCCATTCTTCTTAGATATAACTATTATCTTAAATTAGAAATGTACATAAGAGAGGATAGAAATGTATGTTTTTATATATATTATGAATCAAGTATTTTTACTCCTGAATGTTGATTTTCATTAAAGTTTGAACTTTTTTGAAGTTTATATTTTAAAATATAGCTCTAGTTGATTCATTGTAACTGCTGTATAGTATTTTGTCATATGTATGTACCGCAGTTTTTTTTATTCAGTGTCATTTTTTTCTCAAATTTTTGTATTTCATTGCCACAATAAATACTCCTTAAAATCATTTATTTATGTATTTATTTTTGAGACAGGATATTGCTTTATACTTCAGGCTGGTCCTGAACTCTCTATGTAGACCAGGATGGCCTTAACTCATAGCACTCCAGCTTTATATATAAGTATGGTGGCACATGTTTATAGTTACGGTACTTTGTCTTCCATCACACTGAGTTATATCTTCAGCCCATTTTTATTTTTGATTTTGAGACAGGGTCTCACTAAGTTGCATACCTTCCAGAGGGCTGGGCATGGCTGTAGTTCCAGCATTTGGGAAATGGAAGCAGGAAAATCACTTGAGCACAGAAATTCAAGACCAACTTGGGGAATTATTGTGATTTGGCTGTGGAATATCCCCCCAAAAGTCTCCTGTATTCTAATATTATGGATTGTCTATGGAACCATGGGCTGTTGGTGGATTGGGGTCTAGTCTGGAGGGGTGGATTACAGTTAAGTCAGGGTTAAAGGCGTGTAAATTAGGATTAACGGTATGTAGTGGCCACACCTTTCACACCTGGATGCAGGAGGGCTTAATTACTGGGCGGAGACCTGGAAGAGTATATAAACTGCATCCTGCCTTCCTTGAGGACTGGGACTATGACTGGGACTGGTGTCACCTAGTCTCAACTTGCCTTCCTGTCTGTGATGTCCTGAGAAGCTGCCTTCACCTTCGTCTCTGCCATGTACTTCGATTGCTGCCGGCCACCCCTGAATGGACTGTGACCTTTTGAAACTGTGAGCCAAGATAAACCTTTCCTCCTCTAAATTTGTAGGTGTTGGGTATTGAGTCACAGCAACGAAAAGAAACTAAGACAGCAATATTGTGAGGCCATGGCACTATGGGGGCGTGGTTACATGTACTGACTGTTCAGGGCACCAACTCCCTAAGACGCATTGTCAATCACTTGCCTTTAAGTTTTGGAATTGATTAATCATTTGAATTCTGTCTTAGTTACTTTTTTGTTGCTGTGACTCAATACCTGAGTGACATTTATGATTTTAGGGGAGAAAAGGTTTATTTTAGCTCACAGTTTCAGAAGGTCACAGTTCACTCAGGTGTGGCTGGCAGCAGTGGATGTACACAGCAGAGGCAGAGATGGAGGCAGCTTCTCATGACATTACAAGCAGGAAGCCGAGTTCCATCAAGTCCAGTCTCCTCTCAGGAAGGTAGATAGACAGACACACACGCACACACACGCACACGCGCACACACACTCACTTCCAGGTTCCATCCTAGTGATTTGCCTGTCCCTTTTGGGTCCTAGCAGTAGCCTGCCCTGCCAGGTGTGGAAGATATGGTAAGCCCACACTACACATCTGTAATATAGTCTGCATGCCTGTAATCCAACCTTTTAGACCAGGTCCCAATCTCCCAACAGTATCTGGTTCCATAGACAAATAACATCCAAATATATGAGACTTTTGGGGAATATTCCAGATCCAAACCACAATATATTGCTGGAAGTATAACTGCTGTGGTAGAGGATATGAGTATTTTCAAGACTTATATTGTAGGGGCTGGAGGAATAGCACAGCAGTTAAGTCTCTTGCCTAGCAAGCATAAGGCACTGGGTTTGATTCCCCAGCATCACATAAACTGGGCATGGTAGCACTGGAGGCTGAGGCAGGAGGATTGCCATGCATCCAAGGTTAGTCTGGGCTACATAGTGAATTTAGGATCATTCTGGGCTGCAGAGTGAGACCCTGTCTTGAACAAAACAAAACAAACAAAAAAGTACTTAAGTTATATATTGTCATTTCTTCAGAAAATAATTTGTACCAGTTTATATGCATACTAGTAGTGTTTAAAAGAATACTAATTTCTCCAAAACCCTCACCAATACTAGCTAGCTTTTTTTTTTTTTTTTTTTTTTTTTTGAGATAGGGTCTTGCTCTGTGGTCCAGGCTGGTCCTGAATTCACTTCAGAGCCTAGGCTGGCCTTGGACTCACGGCAATCCTCCTGTCTCAGCCTCCTGAGTGCTGGGATTACAGGCGTGCGCCACCACGCCCAGCTTATGTGGTGCTGGGGAATTGAACTCAGGTACTTAGCACTTGGCTTAGCGCTTGCTCAAGCACTTTAACCGCTGAGCCATTCCTCCAGCCCCTAGGTAGCATTTTTAAAGTATTTTGCTAATTTGCTTAGAAAAATGATTTTGTTTTGCTTTTTGTGATTTTTGAAGGTGCTATGGTTTGGATCTTGAGTGTCCCCCGAAAGCCTTATATATTTGGAACTGTGTGTTATTGGGAGGTAGACCCTGGCCCGAAGGGGTAGGTGCTTGGGGTTTGACCTGGAAAGATGGTGTCAACTTGTTAGGATTAGGAGTGTCCAGGGAAAAGCTTTCAGGTGTATGTTGTTGACTTGTGGGCCAGGAGCTAAGGAAGGGGTACCCACCCTTAGGGGCCCTAACCTGCATCTTGGTTATTAAAGGAAGAAGAAACACTGTTACAGGTTCTTCCTGGGAGAGCCCTAGCCTTTGCCTAAGTCTTCAGACTTCTCTTGAAGGCTTCTTTCTGCAGTGGGGTGAGCAGCTCTTCAGCCCCTGGCATATATCTCTACTGTTGTTAGCTGCTCCATGAATAGACTGTGTATGTGAGGAACCTTCTAAAACTGTGAGTTAAATAAAACTTTTCCTCCCTTAAATTGTGTATATTGGGTATTTTGTCAAAACAGAAGTGATAAAGTAGCCAACCGTGAAGGTTACTTCATTTTTTCCTTTTCCTTGTTAATCTCATATTCATATAATAATGTAAATTTTTTGTGATTTTTCTTAGCTATATATCTGCACATACATGCGTGTATACTTGTACACATAACTTCCACATACAGTTGGTGTGGTGGTGTATTTCTGTAATCCCATCTCCTGGGAGGTTGTGGATTGCAAATTTGAGCCCAATCTGGGCAACTACTAAACATGATCCTGTCTCAAAAAATACATAGGACAAGACTTGTTGCTCAGGGTGAAGGCTCTGGGTTCAGTGCCAAGTGCCACTAAAAGTTAAATGCCCAACTGTAATTATTTTACCACAGTAAAGGGAAGAACCCTTATGCGCCTTAGCTATCATCCACAATGTTCTCCTTCTCTGCCTTGCTAGTCCATGGTAGCCACTAACCCAATTTTTTATCATTATATGTTTGCCTATTTTGGATTTATGTATGAAAAGAAATCATGTGATATATGGACTTTTGTGATTGGCTTCTTTTAGTTAGCATGGTGTTTTGTCCATGTTAAAGTGCTTATTAGTACTCTTATTTTTTTATGGTTGAGTACTATTCTTTGTATGGATATACCACACTTTATCCATTTATTATTTGATAAATATAGTGGTTGTTCCCAACATTATATATATATTTTTGCAATCTTAAGATTCTAAGAAATAAAAATCTACTCAGTTTGTATTAAGTAAAGGAAGATTTATAAAACAATGTAGGTGGTTTAATAGGTATCTTAAGGAAAGAACAGTCTCATTGTGTGAAGACTGACCCTAGAACATAAGGTATGTTCAGGGTATGCCTGCAGTGTCTCATGAAGCTTTAGGGTCTTTTGTCTGAGCTTCTCTGAGAATGCCTCTCTGAGTCTCTGGACTGGCATTTTCTTCCTC
Organism: Ctenodactylus gundi; assembly: GCA_004027205.1. NCBI lineage: Eukaryota > Metazoa > Chordata > Mammalia > Rodentia > Ctenodactylidae > Ctenodactylus > Ctenodactylus gundi. The sequence goes on from PVKB01003029.1 coordinate 155,133, forward strand.
CCTTGTGGTTCCTCTGGCACTTCTTTGGCTTAGCTTGAGACTCGTAGCTCTGGTCCCATTGTAGCTCGGTTTCCTGTAGTTGATGTTCATTTTATACCTTCAGAGAGAGGGATGTGGTTGGTTCATCCCTGCTCCAAACATGGTACTACTGTAGCCACATCTTCACCACATGCATACTCTTCACAAGGAATGTGAATGGATCTGTGTGTGACCAGCCTTTGTAGGGCACTAAGACAAGTAAGATTAAAGAGGACTTAGTTTTTAGGGACTGGAGGTGTAGCTCAGTGGTTAGAGTGCTTTGCATAGCAGTGCAAGGCCCTGGGTTTGAATCCCTGGCACCATGTAAGCCAATTGTGGTGATGAACACCTGTAATCTCAACACTTGGTGGCTGAGGCAGGAAAATTGCCGTGAGCTGGAGGCCAGCCTGGGCTACAGAGCAAGAAACTGCCTCAAAAACAAGGACATTGTTTTCTAAGCCAGTGGCCATCAACCTTTTCAGAATCAAGACTCTACACTCCTAAAAATTTTTTAGGACTCTGAAGACAGCTTTTACTGACACGTTGTGCTGTATGTGTTGATATTTACCAATTTAGATATTAAAATGAAATTTTCAAAGGTAATTTTTATAAAAAAATAGAAGGCTAGGGGTACATCTCAGTGGTAGAGCCTGTGCTTGGCATATATTAGGGCCTGAGTTTGATCCCCATCACCTATCATGTATATGTACCTAGTACATGTTAATATAAATAGCTTATTTTTTCAATAAGCAACTATTTTTAAGCTTCTCTTTTCCTTCCTTTCTCTCTCTGTCTCTCTCTTTCTCCTTTCTTTCTTTTGAATGAAGTCTCTCTAGTCCAGGCCAGTCTTGAACTCACTATATCGGCAGGCTGGCTTTGAGCTCACAGTAATCCTCTTGCCTTGGCCTCCCTTGTGTTGGGATTACAGGAGTACTTATGTGGTGCTGGGAAATTGAAGTCAGGAGCTGTGCTTGCTAGGCACATACTCTAATGGCACTGTGCTATTCTACCAGTCACAGTAAGCAACTATGTTAAAAACAAACAAACAAAAAAAAACTGGTAAAAAGAGTGATGTTTTACATTTGGCCTATATCTAATCTCTAGCTTTTTTTTTCTTTTTCTTTCTTTTTCTTTTTTTTAAAAATGAGACAGGGTCTCACTCTGTATTCCAGGCTGGACCTGAATTCACTGTGTAGGCCAGCCTGGCCTTGAATTTATGACAGTCCTCCTGCCCCAGCCTCCCAAGTTCTACAATTTCAGGCATGTACCTGCACACCTGGCTTTAAATGTGGTTTTGGGGAATTGAACTCAGGGCCTTTTACTTGCAAGGCAAGCATTTTAACTGCTGTGCCATTCCTCCAGCCTCTCAAATCTCTAGTTTGATGTTAGAAGATACGTTGATTTTCATATCTACTTCTGTTTTCATTCTCTTGTAATAATGCTATTTTGACTAAACTTTATTAGAAAATCTAACTCCTTATAGTTATGTAGCTGGAAAAGAGAGAAGGTATTTTAAAAACCTTTTAGATAATTGTGGATATTCTGCGCTATTGTAACAAAACCAGAGAAGTGATCATTATTTAAAGGTCAGTTGCTGTGTGGAATCTTGGTCAGTGAACTTTTCATAACCTGCTACATAGAAACTTGTTGCTTTGTCTTGAGTTTTAGACAAACTATTCATGCATGATTTTTAATGTTCTATGTTAGTTGAAAAATATTTTGTTCACTTAATTATATGGATATTTGAAATATTGACACATTTATTATATAATATCCAGAACCTACAGTCTTCAGAAATGCCAGACTGTTGAGCTTATGTGGTATATAAATTGTTTTCCAAAATTCTGATTTTCACAAATGTAGGTAGTTGTTTTCCTTGAACTGGTAGGCTTACTTTATTCTTTCTCAAAAGTTTTCTCGTCTGCAGTGTTGGCCTGTATGCTTGTATACATACTCTGCTTTCCTGAGACAGGGTCTTGCTCTGTAGTCCAAACTGGTCCTGAACCCACTGTAGCCCCAGCGAGCCTCCAACACATAGCATCCTCCTGTGAGATTACAAGTGTGTACTCTCCCACCCTGCTTATGTGGTGTGAGTCAAACCAGGGCTGTGGGCTTGTTAGGCAAATGCTTTAACCATTGAGATATGACCTCAGCTCTCACATGCCTTTTTAAAACTCTTACTTTGTAGCACGGTTAATAAAGACGTTATTTTCTGTGTAGAAATGGCTTATTTTATGAAATTCTTAGATTATTTTTACAATTAACTTTTTCACATCCCCTAAAAATTTAAATATATGTAGAACTCTATATTTTTGTTTTCATAATATATTTGTTTCTCAGATGTTAATAGAAAATCATTTACTGGATGTTATGTGCCAGATTCCATGGTAAGATTTGTTGCCCTCACTTTCTCCTGCCCATTACTAAGGAACCAATCCAGGGCCTTCACATTGAGCTACATCGCTGCCCATTTTTTAGTTTTGATTTTGAAATAGGGCCTCACTGAGTCATAAAGTTGTCCAGCCTGGGCTGGAACTTACATTCTTGCCTCTTGCCTTGGCCTCCAAAAGGGCTGGGTTTATAGGCCTGTGCCACCAGTTCTGGCAAGATTTCCTTCCCCTTCCTTCCCTTCTCCTTCCATCCTTCCTTCCTTTGTGTCTGTCATGTGCTACATCCCCACCACACCGATGCTAGTTTTTTATATGCATGCTTTTACACTATAGCTAATTATGTTACTGGTCATATATTGGGAAAACCTAATTATAAAGACAAGACCTGTTAATGTTTATCAGAGTTTATTAAATAAATGCATGAGAGAAGTTTTTATTGGTAATTGTGGTTTTATTTATGTAACTAGTTATACTTTATTGGAAGTACAGTTAATGTTTTAGTTCTTATGAATTCTCTTTTTCACATCCTGTTTAGGTGGTTTCCTAGAAACATGATTGTTGGACTTGATCTCATAGCCCAGTGAAGACTTCTTTACTGATAATGTCAAGTTCAGGTTATCCTCCCAACCAAGGAGCATTCAGCACGGAACAAAGTCGGTATCCTTCCCACTCTGTCCAGTACACCTTTCCCAGTACACGCCACCAACAGGTAAGGAGCAGATGATGTGCAAATTGCATATGTACTTTTACTGTTGAAAACACTTATTGTTGAAAATGAAAAAAAATCTTTGACTGAAGTTGGTGAATTAATCATCTCTGTCTTCTTACTGTGGCTTTTTGCCAGGTTCAAGGGTTGATCATGTTTTTGTTTCTGTTGAAATGGTTGGCTAGAGTTTCTAGGTTAGGGCCTATGCTTATTTCCCACGTTCTGGTTTAGCTCTAAGCTGCCCAGTAAGCATCATCTACTTTCCTCTCTTCTCCCCCTCCATCTTTTATACTGGAGATTTAACCCAGGGCCTTGCGGATGCTAGGCAAGTGCTCTACCCACTGAGCTACATTTTCCAGTTCAGTGCCCCTACCTTGAGAGGTTGGATAGTAGGGATTTGAGAGTTTGTAAAGTTGACTTATCTTGTGAAAAATACAATAGGATGTGAAGCCAGGCATAGTAGATGTTTAGCCCAGCCTGAGCAACTTAGCAACTTAGTGTGGGACCTGTCTCAAAATGAAAAAAGGCTTGGGAATATAGCTCAGTGTGAAGGTCCTGGGTTCAATTTCCAGCACGAGGAGGCAAACTAAATGAGGTGAAATTAGAAACTCAGCGTATATTAGGGATAGCAGCTTAAGAAGTTAGAAGAGAAATTTGAAAGGAAGAGGTGATATGTCTTTCAGAGGATATTGAGGCAGATTTAGCAAAAATACAGACAGGTACTACTAAGGATTCCTTTGAAGTGTGGACATGGTTACATAGTAGATTGGACATTTCTTATATTGTCTGTGTAGGATGACATTCAGTCATCACCAGCAGGTATCTTAGTGTTAGGTTGCATTTTATTTTATTTTTTTGATGCTTTTTGATTAAAGAAGTTGTTTTCTGGTCCTACACTGAGACTTTTTTCATGATTAGGTGTTGGGTTTTGGATGCATGTTCTTCCTGCCCCAGGGATATTTATCTGTTTTCTAATATTATAGATTATTGTTAGTGCTGCCCTTTTAAAAATTAATTTTGGTTTTGTGTATAGGTATGTAATAAAATGCAGCTATTTTTATTTGTGTAAAAATACACTGTCCAGGTAGTCCAGGCGTATACCAGTACGACAGGGTTATATTTTAAAGTTTTTGATTTTACTACCAAAATGAAGATTAAGAATATTATCACCCTAGAAAATTCTCTTGTACACCATCTTCCTCTACAGTTTCCAACCAAGCTCAGCTCTAAAGAAATCACTGGTCTGCTTTCAGTTGTAAAAGATTATATTTGTTTTGAGTTTCATACAAACTTTTGCCAGTGTTGTCTTTTACTTCCCACAGTGTTTTTTAGATTTATCTGTGTTTGACATGTCTCAAGGTTTTTGCCTTTTATTTTTTTGGTGGTCATGAGTATACCATAATTTATTATTCCAGTTGCCTGTCCTACATTTTAGTTGTTAATAAGGTTGTTTGTTTGTCCGTTTTTCTTTCTTTTATTTTTTTGACAAGGTGCCGTTCTGTAATCCAGACTGGTCCTGAACTTACTATGTAGCCCATGTTGAACTTGAGCTCAAAATGATTTTTCTGTCTCAGCCGTCTGAACGCTGGGATTATAGGTGTGCACCAGTATGTCAAGTTTATGCTGAAGAATCAAATCCAGGGCCTTGTGCTGGCTAGGCACGTGCTTTGAGTGCTGAGCTTACACCCCTAGTCCTATAAATAAAATTATTTAGGAACTATACATCTAGATTAAAGAAATATTGTCCTGTCTGTTAACAATCTCTTTTGAAGATAGTACATTATAATTGCTGTCAGGTCCAATTATTTTGGTTATATGGTGAGTTTAGGTGAATCCTAAACTCACCAGTGCTGACTGACTTCAAACTCATGGCAATCCACCTGCCTCAGTTTCTCGGGTACTGGATTAAAGGCATGTGCCACCACATCCTATCCATCCTGCCACCTTTTTTTTTTTTTTTTTTTTTTGCAGTACTAGGGATCAAGCCCAGGGCTTTTGCGCTGAGCTATATCCTCAGCCAATTTTTATTTTTGATTTTCAGACGTGGCCATTCCAAGTTGCTAAAGTGCCCCAGCTGGGCTCGAACTTGGAGTCCTCCTGCCTCAACCTCCCAGAGTACTGGAATTACAGGCCTGCTCTGTCAGGCCCAGCTAAGAGATCTTTTTAACACTGGTCTTCAGTGATTTTGTTATGATGTGCCTTTGTTTTGTGCTTTGAGTGAGCTTATATTGTCTTCAGTATCTACCCAGGTTTTTTGCTTCTGTTGATTTATAATTTTCGTAAAATAGGGGCAGTTTGGGGCCATTATTTCTTAATTTTTTTTTCTTTTTTCACTAGTTTTCTTCAAGTACTCCAACTGCGTTTGCTCTGCCCTCCTCCCCACTTTTTTTTTTGGTATTGGGGATTGACTCTAAGGCCTTTACACTGAGCCTGTCCATTATGGTGTGGTGTGGTGTGTTTTCCTAGGGTTATAGTAAATTACCCTGGTAGGGTAGAACTTGTGATTCTCCTGCCTCAGATTCCTGTGTAGTTGGTATTGTGGAATTGTAGGTGTGGACCACTGCACACATGGGTATTTGCTTAGATTTAGTTTTATCCTACAGGTGATTGAATCTCTGCTCATTTCCATTTTATGTTTTTTGTGTGGTCTCTTTTCAGTGATTCATTTTTTTGTAGCTGTCTTAGTAATCTTTGCTCCTAGAACTTCCAGCTTGCTGGAATTAATTTCATTGAGAACAATGGATATTTATTTATTAATTGACAGTCTTGCTCTGTAGACCAGGCTGGTCCTGAATGTACTGTGTAGTACAGATTGGCCTTAAACTCATGGCAGTTCTCCTGCCTTAGCCTCCCAAGTGCTAGGATTATAGCCCAGTGTATGTGATGCTAGCAATTCAAACGCAGAGGTTTGTGCTTGTTAGATAAGTGCTTTAACTGCTGAGTTATTCCTCTAGCCCCTGGATTTTTAATTGATATATGAACATTATGTGAATTTTACACTGTTTTAGTGATGACTTTGTAGTATTCCCCTCCCCCGTTTTACAAAATCAAAGTATGATAGAACTATACAATAAAATTTCAGTATTATTTACTTCTTACTAATAGGTTTTGCCCCTGCCTTTGCATGTTTTTCTCACAAAGGCTTCCCACTCTCTGCTCTGGTCTTCTTGAATGCTAACTTTTAGCCATGTCTCACTACCACTGTGAAACCTTCTCCTTAGAAGAACCACAGCCCAGGACTCTCTCTTTCCATGGGTCCTTTTTTATATTAATTACCAATTGATCATTTACTGCCCGATAAGGAAGCAAGATATTTGATAAAAAACAAGTATTTCCAGTAACTTTTGTCTGTAGTTGTTAAAAATCCTTGCATATTGATGGGTGAACTTCCAGGAATTTTTTTTTGTTTATTTCTGTTTTTGTTTTTGATAGGCAGTTTTTTGTTTTGAGGCCATTATGCTCAGTGAAATGAATCAGACTCAAAGTGAAATATCATATGGTTTATCTAATGTCAGAGAACCAAACGATAAAAAATGTAAGAGATAGGGAAGAGTAAAAAGATGGACTTTCTTTGTGGAGAGTGACAGGGATGGTGGGGGAAGGTGAGAAGATGGGAAGGGGAAGGGATGCAATATGTTTAGGAAAAAAAAAGGTTGAGGTTGTAGCTCAGTGTGAAGGCCCTGGGCTCAATATTCAGTATTACAAAAAGATAAAGTAATCAAATAAAAAAACCCTAAAACTGTAGTATTTCTTTTTTAGTATATGTGCTGCTGAAAAGAGCACTATAATACTTCCTTAAGGAGAGGTTGGTTCCTTTGGTAGGCAAATAAATAATTTCTGAGGCTTGTTTTTATTTTGGATGACAGGCCAGGAAGTAGTGTTTATATTAGATCTAGGTTATCTCCCAAATTATCTTCAAAGCTTGTCTCCTCTAGATTATTTGAATATCCTGTGTATTCATAGAGATTTCTGCGTTCTTGGTGGAAGAAATTTGAATGGATTTTTGCCTAAAGTGTGCTGTGGGAATTGTTTACTTCATATAAAATTTTCCCAATTGTGCTTTCATCAGAAATTGTTTGAGCTAGGTGCAGGTCTCATCCCTGTAATTCTAGCTGCTTGGAAGACTGAGGCAGTAGGATTGCAAGTTGCAAGTCAGACTTTAAGACCCTACTTTAAAAAACAGTAAGAAAAAGTTGTTTCAGCCCAGCCTTGTAACTTTTGTCTCTATGCAAAGCCTTACAGAGAACTGAAATTCCTATTTCAGGAACTCTCTTTAAGTAACTCCCTTCTATCTGGAAGTCTCCAGAAATCCTATCTGGCTTCTCTTAACTCTGTACTATGGCTTCTTCCATAATCCCATTGTGCAGACACTAGTTGGGTTTCCTATCCGGGGTTGCAGTTTGGAAATTGCCTCTGGTAGGTGAGTTCACCCCATTTGTTCCATTTCTCTCAGAGCTGTGCTGCCTGTTGTCCAGTGACTGAAAATAGTTTCTGGATTTTTCCTTGTTTCTTTTTTTTTTTTTTTTTTTTTAGCTCTGCTTTTTGAGAGGTGTTACCTTCTCAAAACTGGAAGCCTTGGTGCACTGCTGCTGCTTTTCTTTCACTCCTTACTTCTAGATTGATTTGTCTTGCTGCCTACATCCTTTAGAAATTCTTCCAGGGCTGAGAAGTCCAGCAGTTCAGGACTTCCCTGGTTCAATTACTAGCACCACCAAAATCAAAGCCAGAAAACAAAACTAAGATTTTTCACGGACAGTGAGTTCTTGTATTCTGAAAAGTTTGTAGTCCTGAAAGTTGAATGATGATTTGGTTATTGAATTTTTAAGTTCAAAGTTGTTTCCCTTTGAACTTGGAATGTGCTGTTGTCCCTTTACATCTGTTCATTATTGTTGATGAAAAGTCTGTTCTTCCTGTGATACTTGTTACTTTGTAGGAAAGCTATTTATTATTTCTTTGAGCTTGTAATAAAGCTTTCACTTCTTTTTGGATTTCTAAAAATTTCTCATGTGTCCAGTGTAGATTACTGTTCAAAATATATCATGGTTCTCCCCCCCCCCCCCCTTTTTTTTTTGAGCCATGGTCTTTCTTTGCAGTCCAGGTTTTTCCTGAACTCACTATGGAGCCCAGGCTGGTCTTGGACTCACAGCAATCCTCCTGTCTCAGCCTCTCTAGTGCTGGGATTACAGGTGTGCGCCACCGCGCCTGATTTTTCCTCTACACCTCCCCCCGCCCCTTTAAATCTGAAGACTGTGTTGTCTGTAACTTCAAAGAAGAGCTTTTCTATTATTTATTTTTTAGACTATTATTTCTCACTTCTAAACTTTTTTTTTTTTTGGTAAGTTTTTGTATCTTTGTTCTGTGCTCTGTTTTGAGTTTCTCATTTGTTCTTAGCTTTCATTTGCTTTTCACTTATGTATATCCAGTTGTTTAATTTCAGTGATAAAATGTTTAATTTTTCTGGTGATTACTATTTGTCATTGTAAGGATATTATTATTTGTTTTTGAGTCCTTTTCTATTTTTACTTAATTTGTTACCTGTTTCCTTGGATGCAGATTCTTTTTTTTTTATGCATTTTGAAAAACAAAATGATTTTGCCTTTCCTTCAATGTTTTATTCCTGTTATATTTTCAGTTGTGTGTCTTGAGATTTCTTCTTGGGCTGTTTATGTTTTTCTTTTACCTGCTTAAAGAGAATTCTAGATCTATCTATCTCCTGGATCATTCACTTACTTGCTTATGATTTTTAAAACATTTTCCATTGCAGAATTCATGTAACAGGAAGTTTACTTTTTTAATGTGTGAGATGTAATGGCTTTTAGTATACTGACTGTGTTGTGCAGCCATTATCATCATCTGAACGCAGAACAGTTTTACCATCTGAAGTGAATGAAACCCTGTGCTCAGTAGCAGTCTCAATCTCTTTTCCCTAGCTTCTGGCAACCACTCATCTACTTATGTCTTGTAGATACTTTTTTGTAAGTGGAATAATCATGTATAGTCTTTTCGTCTGGCTTTAAAATTAACAGCTTTTATTTTTAGGTTCATTTACTGGTGTTTATCACTATATTCTTTTAGTGAGTCAGTAATCTGTTATATGGATATATCAGTTTGGTTTATTCATTAGTTGATGGACATTTGGACTATTGGTAATAAAAGTTCTGTGAAAATTTTTTTTATGCTTGAATATCTGTTTATAATTGAGTTAGTGCCATAGATTTGAGGACAAATTTTTGCCAAAAAAGATAAAAAACAGGTATAAAAATGCCATCATACTTACTATGGGAAAACTAGAAAAACTGATACTTTTAACTAGCAAGTTTGCACTGGTTTCAGTTCCTTCACAGATCTAGTTAGATGACTTTTGTGACATTGCCAGATGGTTCATTTTGAATTTAAGATTGGGATTTTTTTCTAGGATTTTGTATTGAATACATGAATTTGAGATTTCATAGAAATACAGATCGAGGTTACTGTAATATGTAATTAGAAAGTTGAATATCGTATAAGCTGAACTTACATGTTCAACTTACATAAGTTGAAACCTATTATTTCAGTTTGAATTATTTTTAGTGAATTACTTTTAATGATAAACAGTTAAAGTGTTGATTGTTTTAAGTGTATGAAGAGAATTGGTTCAGTGAAGGACTGAAGATGTCATTGCTTTTTTTATATTCAATATTTACTGGCCCTTAACTGGTTGGTTGGTTTTGTGATGCTATTCACTATGTCATTAATAGCTAACCTGTAGTTATTTTAATGCCAGGAATTTGCTGTCCCTGACTATCGCTCTTCTCATCTTGAAGTTAGTCAGGCGTCACAGCTTTTGCAGCAACAGCAGCAGCTTCGAAGACGACCTTCTCTGCTTTCCGAATTTCACCCAGGTTCTGACAGGTAATGGAATTTCTTTTATGTTTCCATCCAGGATTATTTTATTATTATTTTTTGTTAACCAATCCATGACCTGTCATTTATACCTTGCATTTGCAGCTTTCTATTTTGGTTGATCTTTTGGAATAAGTATCACAATAGTCAATAGCTCTTAAAGCTTATTTCCACGGTTTAGCATTGACACTGCGTGGTGGAAAGTAACAGACTGTAGTGTGTATTCTGGGTAGCTGTGTGGCCTTAGTTACCTTATATAAACTACTGGTGTTCCTTCTCAGCTTAGTGCTACATTATAAAACAGCTGGGATGACCAAGATCTGAGTTACAGAATGTTAAAATCAGTCTCTTGGCTTGGGGCTAGGTATTTGTTTAATGTCCACAGGTTCCCAGGTGATCTTCACTTGTGGCCATGATTGCAAAATAATTTTTATTATTTACACTTCAGGGTTTTTTTTTTTTTTTTGATCTGTAACAGTGCGTCTAACAATGACATTGTCTCAAAGGACAACAAATATTCTATCAAGTTTTATAGGCCCTGTGGACCCTGTATGTGGAAGAGACTCTTTCCATCATCCTTATCTATGCTTTTCTATTCCATTCACCCTTGGTTTTTTAGAAATAAATTTTATTGTGTGTACTTAAGATATGAATATATTGTAGGATACATATAGATAGTAAAATAGTATACTGAAGCAAAGAAGCGTATCTATCCTCTACTGTATTTCCTATACTTAATTTTTTGAGGTGAGAGCAGCTAAAATATTTACCTATTTGAGAAGAATCCCAAGTGTAATTTTATTACCTGTAGTCCTAGTGCTACACATTAGTTCTTTGAATTCATTCATCATGTGGACCTTCTACTTGGTTTTTTATAACTTTTTCAGTTTTCATTAGTATGTATTTGTGACACAGCACAATAATAACAATCAGCTTGAGAACTGGTGCATTTACATATTGCATCTTGGTCATTGTTGCTTAGCTTCCCCACATCTTTTCACCTCCCCACATCACCTTTCCCTCTCCACAGAGTGCTTTCTTACTTTATTCCATCTTTTTTTCACTTTGCTATTTTATTCTTATGGTTCAGTTATCTCATGTTAGAAAAACCATACAATACTAAACCTTCTGTGTCATTTTCATTTTGCTAAGCATAACGGTCTCAAGGTGTATCCATTTTTCTACAAATGATTTAAATTTATCTTTCTTCCTGGCAGAGTAGTACTCCATTGTGTAAATATACCACATCGTCTTTATTCATCTCTTGGTAGACAGACATACCAATTACTTCCAAGAGCTAGCTGTTATAAGTTATGCTGCTATAAGCATGGATCACTCTTGCGTGGTGACTTGAACTCTTTTGGGAAGATACCCACTGTGGTTTGGATCTGGAGTGTCTCCCAAAAGCCTCACGTACCTGTGCATGCTGTATACTGTTGAGAAGTGAGACTTGACTGGAAGGGGCTGATGCTTTGGGCTTGACTGGAGGGGCATGTACTGGTTCCACCTTTCCTCCCAGCCTGCCATTGTTTTGAGTGTCTGTGGCTATGGATCACTAGCTTCAGCTCTGGCTCCAGATGTGGCTGGACCACGTGATTCTGTCATTTCCAGCTGCCCACCATGAAAGGACTGTGACTTTCTGAAACTGTGAGCTAAAATAAATGTTTCCTCCCTAAAGTTGTGACTGTTGGCTATTGGGTCATAGTGATGAAAAAGTAACTGAGACAATATTCATGAGAGGTATAGCTGGGTCAAAAGGGATATCTACTTTCAGTTTTTTGAGTGATCTCTATATTGCTTTCCATCATAGTTGTACCAGTTACAGTTTCACCAACAACATAGGAGGGTTTCCTTTCCCCTACAACCTTGTCAGCATTTGTTGTTTTTTGAGTTTTTGATACCAGCTATTTTTACTGGAGTTAGACGGAACCTTAGTGTTGTTTAGATTTGCATTTCTTTGGTGGCTAAAGATGCTCAACCTTCTTCATAAATTTATTGGCAATTTGGACTTCTTCTGAGAACTAATTGTCTATTCGTTTCACTTGCCCATGTTTTGATGAGGTCTTTTATTTGGGATGGAGGCTGATTTTCTTCAAGTCTTTTTATATTCTAGGTAGTAGTCCTTGGTCTGAGGAGTAGTTGGCACATTTTTTTTAATCCCATCAGTTCTCTCTTCACCCTGTTGTTTCCTTTGCTGTGTGGAAAATTTTAATTTGATATAATCCTGTTTGTTGATTCTTGGGTGTTAACTCATTTGCATTGGGTGTTTTATTGAGAAAGTTCTTTCTTTCAACTTAAAGGGTTTTACCTATTTTTTTCTTCCAGCAAGTTCAGTGTTTCTCTTTTAATACTAAGGTCTTTAATCCATTTTGATTTGATTTTGGTACATGATTAAAGATGTAGGTCTAGCTTTGTTCTCCTGTGTGGCTAACCAGCTTTCCCAAGCACCATTTGTTAGAGGCCATCTTTTCCCAGTGAATGTTTTTGTCCCTTTTGAAGATCAGATGGCTGAAGGTACTCAAGAGTTGTCTCTGCATCCTTAATTCTGTTCCGTTGGTCCACCTGTTTCTTTTTGTGCTTGTACCATGTGGTTTTTATTACTGTTGCTTTATAATAAAACTCAGTGTCATTGTGGTGCCTCCTGTTTTTGAATTATTATTATTATTTTGCTTAGTATTGTTTTGGAAATTCTGGATCTCTAGCTCCAGGTAAATATTAAGATTTCTTCTATAGAGTTGTATGAAAAAATGATGGTGGTTTGATTAAAGTTGCATTGAAACTGTATATCAGTTTTAGTAGTATGTCTATTTTCACAGTGTTTGTCTATCTCGTTTGCATTTTTTTCTTTTTCTTGCTTTCTTTTTTTTTTTTTTTTTTGAGACAGGGTCTCGGTTTATAGTCTAGGCTGGTCCTGAACTCTTTATGTAGCCCAGGCTGGCCTCAAACTCATGGCAATCCACCTGCCTCAGTCTACAAGTGCAGGGATTACAGGTGTGTGCCACCATGCCTGGCTTTATGTGGTGTTGGGGAATCGAACTTAGAGCCATGTGCTTGCTAGGCAAGTGTTTTGACCACTCTGCTATTCCTGCAGCCCTCTTTTACATTTTTTTATGGTTTGGTTTTCTCATATGAGAGAAGCTATATGATATTTAACTTTCTGTGCCTGACTCATTTTGTTAAGCATAATGTTCTCAAGTTGCATCCATTTTCCTTCCTTGACTCAAATATGTCTTTCTTAATAGCAGAGTAGTACTACATTGTGTATATATATACCACATTGTCTTTATCCATTCATTTGTGGTTGGGCATACTGTCTTTTTTCAAGATTTGGCTGTTATAAGCCATGATGCTATAAACATGAGTATGCATGTGTCACTCTTGTCTGATGACTTTAACTCTTTTGGGAAGGTCTCCAGAAGAGATGCAGCAGGGTCAAATGGGATATCTGTTTGCATTTTTTGAAGACTTTCCATGCTGCTTTCCATGGTGGTTGTACCAATTTACAGTTCCACTAACAATGTAGGAGGGCTTCTTTCCCCACAGCCTTTCCCAGCAGTTGTTGTTTTTTGAGTTCTCAGTACCAGCCATTCTTAACTCTCATCAGATGGAACTTAAATGTTGTTTTGATTTGCATTTCTCTGATGGCTAAGGATGCTGTCTTTTTTTTCATGTATTATTTATTGACCATTAGGACTTCTTCTGAGAACTCTTTATTCATTTCAGATGCCCAAGTTTTGATTGGGTCCTTTATTTTGGAGGGTCTGATTTTTTTCAACTCTTTGTACGTTCTTAGTAATAGTCCTCTGTCTGAGGAGTAGCTAGCAAAGAATTTTTTCCCATTCCCTGGGTGCCCTCTTCATTCTGATTGTTTCCTTTGCTATGCAGAAGATTTTTAATTTTATATAATCCCATTTTATTACTGTTTTTTATTATGACTGAAATGTTATTAGAGCGGCGCCTGAGCTATCTCTGGACTCCAGATGAATCTTCAGAGAGCAGTTGTGAGCAAGCTTCACACAAAGATTATATAGGATTTTACATCATCGCACGTATTACTACTTAGCAACCAGTCATCACCTGACACCTGGTTGCTGTTCTTGACAGGCTGTTGTGTTGTTAGAAAACAACCAATGATAGTCTGACATTTAGCCATTCCCTCTGGCTGGCTACTTTTGATTTTCGGGACTGGGGGGCAGAGTGGGGAGGTTATTCCTGGTGTGAAATATGACCTTTGTGACCCTCTGCAGATTGCCAGAGAGTCAAGGGAGGGAGAAGAGGTTAAGCCTCTGCTTGTATCATAAGACTCTAGAGACAGGTGAGGCAGGCAGGGCCTCATAAGATAAACTCACAGCCAACTATTGTATAAATCAAATTTTAACTTACATGGCAAACTCTAATTCGCACAGCAAATACATAATCTGAATAGCATATTCACCACAAAATAGACTTAACTCTAGTACATTAGCAGTTTGAGGTATATCATTTCACAATCTGGTAATAGAAAATTAACACCAATGTGAGGTTACAGAAAATTATAAAAATACAAAAGTATACCTAATGTTGGGTTTTAAATATACTGTCAAAATCCCTTTTGATTTGATTTAGATGCATGGTGAAATTTGTAGGTCTAGTTTCAATCATCTTCATGTGGTTAGCCAGTTTTTCTAGCATTGTTTGTTAAACAGTGTATGTTTTTGGACCCTTTGTTGAAGATCAGATGGCTAAAGGACTTGGGGTTGTCTCTACATCCACAGTTCTGTTCCATTGATCCACCTGTCTGTTTTTGTGCCAGTACCGTGTGGTTTCTATCACTGTTGCTGTCTAATGTAATTTTATATCTGGTATTGTGATGGCCTCCTGCATTTGTTTTGTTGCTTAGAATTGATTTGGGGTTTGTGGGCCTCTTGTGGTTCTAAATTTTTTGTTTGTTTTTCTATGCGAAAAATGCTGTTTGTATCTTGATTGGGATTACATTGAATCTGTATATCAGTTTACAATAGTATGGCCATTTTGACAATGTTAATTCTGCTCCTCCAGGAACGAGGAATGTCTTTTCATTTTCTAATGCTATCTTTGATTGTTTTTTCATTGTACTATGGTTTTCAGTATAAAGATTCTTCACTTGCTTAGTTAGGTTGATTTTTGTGTTTCATTTTCTTTGAGGTGACTGAATGAAATTGCTTTTTTCTGATGTCATTCTCTCATTGTTGCTGTAGAGGAATGCTGTTGATTTTATATCCTGCAAATTCACTGAATTTGTTTTTTAGCTCTAAGACTCTTCTGTTGAAGTTTTTGGGGTCCTCTATATAAAGGAGTCATGTCATTGGCAAAAAGCATAGTTCGACTTCTTCCTTTCCTATGCATATTTCCTTTATTCCAATCTCCTGCGTGATGATTGCCCTGGCTAAGATTTTCAGCACTAGTTGTTGAACAGGGATGGTGAGAGTGCACGTCCTTTTCTTGTTTCTGATTTTAGGGAAAATTCTTTTAGTTTTTTTCCCATCTAGGATGATTCTGGCAGTAGGATTGTTGTAATTGCTTTTATCAGTTTGAGGTAAGATTTTTCTATACATATTTTTGTTAGGATTTTTATCAGAATGGGGTGTGCAGTATTTCATCAATGGATTTTTATGTATCTATAGAAATGATCATGTGATTTTTGACCTTTCGTGTGGTATATTACATTAATTTACCTGTGTCAAACTATCCTTGCATTTCTGGGATAAAGTGATCTTCATGGTAGATGATCTTTTTATTAATTTGTTGCATTCTGTTTTCAAGTATCTTGTTAAGGATTTTTCCATCCATATTTGTTAAGGAAATTGACCCTCTAGTTTTATTTCCTTGTTGCACCTTTAAAAAAAATTTTTTTTTAAGCCAGGTTCTCACCCTGTAGTCCAGGCAGGTCCTGAATTCATTGTGTAGCCCATGCTAGCACTGGACTCATGATAATTCTCTTGCCTCAGCCTTCCAAATGCTAAGATTACAGGCGTCACCTCACCTGGCTTATGTGGTGCGGGGCAAGGCAAGTACTCTAAGCAGTGTACTTCCTCCAGCCCCTCTTTGTTGGGTCTTTTATCTGGTTTGGGATCAAGATGATTCTAGCTTTAAGGAATGAACTGGGCAGTGTTCCTTTTCTTTCACTTTCATGGAGAAGTTTGAGAAGCCTTGGCCCTGATTTTTCTCTGAAGTCTGGTAAATTCTGTAATGATTCCATCAGGTTCTGGGCTTTTCTTTGTTGGCAGACCCTTTATTATTTCCTCAGTTTTTTTTATTGGTTATTGCTCTAATGAAGGTGGCATTTTTTATGTGTCTAGGAATTTATCCGTTTCTGCTGTGTTCTCAAATTTATTGGAATGTAAGTTTTCAGAGTAGTTTTTTATAATCCTCTGGTTCCAGTAGTGTGTGTTGTGATTTCACCATTTTTATTTCTAATTGCATTGATCTGAATTTCTTTTTCTTTTGGTGAATGTGGCTTGAGGTCTTCTTTTTCTATGAAACTAGGTCTCGCTTTGTAGTTCAAGCTTGTCTTGAACTTGCTGTGTAGTACAGACTGAGTTCAAACTTACAGTAATCCTCCCGCATTAGCCTCCACAGTGCTGGGATTAGAGGTATGTGGCATTGATCCTGGCTTACATCTTACTGGGGATTGAATTTATAACCTTGGGCTTGCTAGGCAAGTGCTCTAACCACTGTGATCTTGCTCTAGCCCTTTGGGTAGAGGCTTATCAATTTTATTTGTACTTTTGAAGAACCAACTCTGATTTGTTGAATCCTGTTTGTTCTACTTCATTAATCTTGGCTCTTATTTCATATTATTTTTTCTTCTACTTTTAATTTTGCTGGTTCTTTGTCTAGAAGTTTGAGCTGCATCCTTAGATTATTTGAGTTTGCTCTGTTTTTTTTTTTTCTTATGTGCCTTCATAGCTATAACTTCCCCTCTTACTGCTTTTATTGTGTCCCATAGATTCTGGCATGATGTACTTCCATTGTCACTTGACTTTAGCAAGTTTTTAATTTATTTTCTGATTTGTTCTGTGATCATTGCTTGTTCAGTAATATGTTAGTATTATTTAATCTTCATCTGTTTGTTTAGTTTCTGTAGTTTTGCTGTTGATTTCTGGTTAACATTCCTCTGTGATCTGAAAGTGTGGAGGGAATTAATCTTTTTTTGTATTTATGGAGGCATGTCTTCTGATAAAAATGTAGTCTATTTTGGAAAAAGTCCCCTGTGCTACTGAGAAAAAGGTGTGTTCTGTTCACACTGGGTAGAATACTCTGTAGAGATCTGATAAGTCCATTTGTTACATGGTATGATTTAGCTCCAAAGTTTCTTTGCTGTTTTTTGTCTGGTTAACCTATTTGTGAAAGTGAGTAATGAAGCCTGTCCCTTACTGTGACTGTATTAGGTAGTGTCTGTTTGACTCTTCATGTTCAGTAGTTTCTGTTTTATATAACTGAGTGCACCTAAGTTGAGTGCATGTATGTTTAACATAATCTTTAGCACTTTCTGTTGAATCTTTCCTTTCACCAGTATAGTATGTCCATCTTTATCTCCTGTTCTGTTTTGGTTTGAAATCTGATGTGTCTGAGAATAGTATAGGTATTTCTGCTTGGTTATGGGCTCCATTACTCATCAAGTAATTAGTTTTTATCCTTTTCCTTATTGTCTTTGTGCTTCTTTGTGGGTGAAGTATGTTTCTTGCCAACAACATTTTTTTTTCTTAATTCTCTGCTAGTCTATGTCTTTTGATGAGTTAAGACCAGTAGCTTGAGAGTAATTATTGTAAGATTTTTACTGAATCCTGTCATTGTCTTGTTTTTCTGGTAGGGTTTTTTTGTTGTTTTCTTTTTGTTATACTTTCCCTTTGGGTGTTTTCTTTCCTCTGAGTTCTTCAGTGCTGCTCTTTTCTCTGTTTCCTAAGATTATTTCAAGTGTTTTCGTGATTCTGGGCTAGTCTTGTACATTTCTTTAGGATTTCTTGGTCCTAAAATTTTTTTACTTCAATTTTCAGGGCTAATTTTGCTGGATATAACAACTGGGTTCATACTTGTTTGTTTTAAAATTGGAAAGATTTCATTGCAGTCTCTCCTGGCCTTTAATGTTTGCATTGATAAATCTGAATTTATGTTGATGGATTTGCCTTGGCAGAATAGTAAATGTCAGGGCTAGAGGAATGGCATAGTGGTTAAAGTGTTTGCCTTGTAGGAACAAGGCCCCTAGTTTGATTCCACAACAGCACATAAAGCTGGATGTGGTGGCTCAGACCTGTAATCCCAACACTCGAGAGGCTGAGGCAGGAGGATTACCATGAGTCGCAGTCCAGCCTGGCCTACATAGTGAGTTCAGGACTATCCTGGGCTACAGAGCAAGACCCTGTCTCGGGGGTTGGGGGAGGGGGGAGGGAAAGTACTGAATGTCTTTTTCTTGCTGCTTTTAATATTCTCTCTTTGTGTTGATTTTCTGAGATTTTAATTATGATGTGATGTGGTGAAGTTATTTTCTGGTCAAAATCATTGGGTATTCATGTGCTTCTTATACCTGAACATTAATTTCTTTTCTTAGCTTACAATCTCAGTTTTCTGCCGTGATTAAAATGAATGAATCCTCTTTACATTTTGAACTGTCTTCTGCTTTTTCTGTCACATATTAAAACAGAAATTGCTTCTCTTTGAGTCATCTGCTCAACAGCTGTGGTACCTTCCTCACTTGTTGGTTTATAGTCATCCATGATTGAAACATTTAATTGTCAACTTTGTCTTCGGTCTGAAATTCTGTCCTCACAATATTTGAGCTGGTTTCTCCTACTTTTGAATGAATGCTTCATATCTTTAATTTCGGGTAGGTTTTTTTCCACTTCTCTACCAAAATGCAGAATGTTCCTTTGTAGTTTATGTTGATTGCCATGTTGTCTGGTTTAGTTTTTTTTTTTTTTTTTTTTTCGAGAGAGGGTCTTGCTTTGTACTCCAGGCTTGCCCTGACCTCTCGGCAGTCCTTCTGGTTCAGCCTCCCTAGTGCTAGGATTATAAGCATGCACCACCATACCTGGCTTATGTGGTACTGAAGAATTGAATTCAGGGCCTTGTGCTTGCTAGGCAACTGCTTTAACTGCTCTGCTGTTATTCCTTTAGTTTCTTATCCAGCTTTTTAATTGTTTCTTATGTAAATTCAGTATCTTTCTCATCCAGTAAGGCCATTGTTTATTTAGTAAATTCTTCTTTAAGTTTGCTATTCATTTCTTAAATTTGTTTATTAAGCATTTTTAGTTTGAACTGATTATATGGTCTACTTGCTTTTTGACTTTATTTCTTGTAAGTTTTACTCTTTCAGGGTCTGTGATATTATCTTCTGGCGAGTCTGGCATTTCTGTATTTGTCTTGTAGCCTTGATTCCCATGATTGTATTGCTGAGATACTTCACTTTAATGGCCTATCCAAGACATTTCTCTGAACTTGTTTGAGGGTGTGTTGGGGAGCTGAAAGCCCACTGTTTTCGGTGCTAGGAGTAGGCAGCAAGAGGGACCTAACAGTCAGATGGCCTCCTAGGTGTCTTGTTCATTCCCAGCTGGTACAGAATAGCTCTCTTACCTGTACTAGTTTCGTTTCCCAGAGGACTGGACTCTATACAGTTTGCTTTCACTACAGCCCCAACTGTTGAGGAGATATGTGACCCTTCCTCACCTTGAGATTGTCTGTTGTGTAGGCTCCTCATTGGCTGGTTAAGAGTGTCCCCGAAATCCCTGGTATGTAGCCCATCTCTGTCTCCTTTTATCCAAAACAGTTCAGGCTTCCGCTCTTTTCAAATTAGTTCATCCCCACTCCCTTCCTAGTATGGAAGTGCTTCTCCCAAGTTGTTCTGCTGAGCTGCAGGGAGTCCTTTTCAGTGGGAAGCTCACAGTACTTTTGTAGTTTGCCTTACTCATGAGTTTTTTTTCTGAAAGCCAAGGCTAAATGCTGCTGATAATTCCAGAGGCTCCTGGCTCCAGGTTCAAGGTTTACTTTGCATCTGTGGCTACTGGCTGTTCACTGCTACTCATGACCCTTCCCAGGTGGCCGGGGAGGCTTCTGAGGCTAGAGTGTTCTTTAGCTTCTAGCATGTCTTGGGGGTTTCCATCCTTCCTGTGGCTTTTCCATTCCTGGAGGTGCCCTCATTCTCCAGGGTATGCTAACTAGGTAGTTTTTTTTTTTTTTTTTAACTGTGCCTCAACTTTTGGATGAGTTGTGAGGCTCCATTGATAGGTCTCCTACTGAGCAACCATCTTATCTGGCAGTTGTAGCTGCTGCTTTATATCTCCTGACAAAATTTCAATATTCCCATCCCTTCATTACCATTAACCATGCTTTGTACTTTATCACTGCACTTGTTCAAATTAATTTTTTTTCTTTCTGTGCATTTATTTATTGTAATATTTGCCAGGCTCCTGCATGTTTGGTTAATGACAGGTTTTTACTGTTTGTTTAAAGTTGAATAATACTGTGTGTGTGGTTGTGTGTACATGCACACATATACATCAGTTTCCCTTAAACACTTAGATTGTTTTCAATATCTTGGCTTTTGTGAATAATGCTGCCCACAGCATAGGATTTCAGTTATCTTTCATTTCTTTTGGCTATATGCCTAGAAGAGGGATTGTTGTTTTCATGTGGTGGTTCTGGTTTTAATTTCTTCAGAAACCTTTGTGCTGTTTTCCATAATGACTATATCAATCTGTGTTCCCTACCTACAGTGTTCATAATTTCCTTTTTTCCATGCAGTTGCTTATATTTGCTGCCTTTTGACATTTTGATGATAGCCATCCTAATGAATATGAAGTGATATCTTAATAGTAACTTTGATTTGCATTTCCCTGGTAGTTAATAATGTTGAACACCGTTTTGTGTACCTGTTGGCAATTTTTGTGTCATCTTTGGAGAAATTCTTAGCTAGCTTTTTTTGGCCCGTTTTTGGTTGGGCTAATTTTGTACTGCATTATATAAATTCTTTTGTATGTTTTAGTTATTGACCACTTACCAGGTATATAGATGCAGATAGTGCTTGCTTGATTATTTATTTAGTTGTGGAGATCAAACTCAAGATCTCACTGTCCCAGGCAAACACTCTGCCATTGAGTTACACCCCTGGTGTCTTACCAGTTTTTCTATATTCATTTTGTAATCCTACAACTTTATTGCATTAATTAATTAGCTTTTGGTAGGGGTCTTGGGGATTTTTACACATAGGATTCTATCATTTGCTTTAAAGATTATTGTACTTCTTTTTTGACTCAAATGCCCCTCATGTCTTTTTCTTGTTTGTTCTTACTAGTACTTCTCATACTGTTATAGACAGTAAGTTATTTTTCTGTTTCGATTATAATATTACTGGTGAAACTTTCACAGTTGGCCTTAATTTTATTGAGGAGCTTTCCTTCTATATTTAAACTGCTTTGTCTGCCTACCTTTCTCTTTCTTCTTTTCTATCGTTTTTCCTTTTCTTTTCTTTTTTTGAGACAGGGTCTCATTCTATAGCCCAGACTGGTCCTGAGCTCACTTTGTAACCTAGGTTAACTTTGAACTCATGGCAGTCTTCCTGCCTCAGCCTCCTGAGTGCTGGGATTACAGGCATGCCTCACCACTCCCAGTTTATGTGGTGCTGGGGAACCAAACTCAAGTACTTAACAAACATTGCTTTAACTGTTGAGCTATTTGCTCCAGCCCCATCTCTTTTCTTTGTTTAGGGAATCAAATCCAAGGCTTTGTACCTGCTAGGCAAGCATTGCACCATTGAGTTGTTTCCCCAGGACAAGAGTTTGTTTTTTTTTTTCCCCCTTTTTTAATATCAAAAAAGGATTTTGGACTTTGTGGAATGCTTTTTCCGCATCAGTTTAGATGATCAGTCATGTCTTTAGTTCTCTCTTTTTCTCTCTTTCTGTTTTTTTTTATTTTTATTTTTTGATGTACTGGGGATTGAGTCTAACGCACCATCACAGTGAGTTACATCCTTACTTGATTTTATTTTTGATTTAGAGACACGGTTTTGCTAAGTTGCCCAGGCTGGATTTGAATTTGCAGTCTTCCTGCCTTAACCTCCTAGAGAGCTGCTGTTATAGGTCTGGCCCTTTATTTCTGTTCATGTGATGCATCACATTAATAGATTTGTGTTTGATAAACCAGCTTTGAAGGGCTTCGCACATACCTCAGCAGTTCAAGCACTTGCCTAGGAAGCACATGACCCTGGATTTGATTCCCCAGCACCATATAAGCTGGGTGTGCATACACCTATAATCCCAGCACTAGGAAGCTTAGGCTGGAGGATATCTGTATATTTGAGGCCAGCCTGGGCTACCTAATGAGCTCAGGACCAGCCTGGACTACAGAGAGAGACCGTTTCTCAAAAAAAAAAAAAAGAAGAAAGAAAGAAAAGAAAAAAAAAATAGGAATTTTGTATGCTAGAAATAAATCCCACTTGGTTGTATATAAATTTTGTGTTGTGTTGTCACATTGATTTTGCTAATATTTTATTGAAGATTTTTGTATCAGTTTTTTTTTTTAATCATGAACTGTAGCTTTTTATTGTGATGTCTTTTGTGACTTCATGTCAAGGTGATGCTGACCTCATAAAATTTGAAATATTCCCTCAGGCTGTCATTTTTAGAAAAGTGTAAGAAGTCTTGGTATTCTTTGAATGTTTGGTGAAATTTGACCAGGGAGGCTTCTGGCTTTGGGCCTTTCTCTTTTAGGAGGTTTTGATTACTTCTTTGTAATTGATGTGTTTAGATTTTCTATTTTTTTCCTGACTCAATCTTGGTAGGTTAATTTTTTTTTTTTAGAAATTTATCAATTTCCGTAAGGTTATTCAGTTTAGTGGCAAATAGTTATTCATAATTATTCTATTATTCTTTTTGGTCGTGAGTTGTGTGTTGTTATTTCTTTGCTTTCATTTTTCACTTTATTTGATATCTGAAGTACTTTGAGATATAATAATTTATTAAATTTTCTTTTTAACTTTCAATTTTATAAAAAGCCTGATTTATTTTAAAAATGTGTTTACTGTTTAGATTTAAAATGATAATATATTTGAAATAAACTGCTTACTTAAATTTTAATTCATTATTTTTTGATACATATTTTTACCCTGTGGCCCTGCTGGCCTGGAACTTCTTATGTAACCTAAGTTGACCTTGACCTTACGATTCTCCTTCCTCAGCCTCCCCAGTGCTAGGATTATAGGCATGCACCACTATGCTGTACTTAAAATTATTTTAGATTTTTTTTGTAAAACTTGTGGCAAGAACTCAGATAACCCTCTCCTTCTCTATGTCTAGCACGTACCTGAAAATGTTTTTTTAAAGGCTAAAAATATACCTTGTATAAAAAAAAGAAATGGCATATTACTACTATTATTACTACTGCTACTGCAACCATAACTGGTTATTTTGTTTTGATCTTTTTGCATTCCAGGAATTGAACACAGTGCTTTGCACTTGCTGGTCAGGTGCTCTGCTATTGGGCTTCTCAGAACCCTGCCATAGATTTTGGATACGTGTGGGAGTTAGGAAGGGAATGAGAAGAAATTTTAAGATGACTTGGCCTTGTAATGTATGTTTTTACTTCCAGAGAAGCAGGGTTGTAAGAAAGAAGGTCAGAAAAATACCTAGAATTCTTTATGAATACTCTTCAGTTGGAGAAAACTTAAATGGGGATTGTGGTAAATGGTATGGTTGGGAATTCCCATTCTGCCTTCCAGGTTTCGCAGTGACTGTGGATAAGACAACCATGGTGTACCATTTCTAGAGTGATGAGCCAGCTCTCATGTCTGGGTGGCAGAATGAGCCAGAGTCCTTAAGAAAGGCTGTTGCATCCCCAACCAAGTTTTTCCCTTCTTTGCTTGCTTCCCTGTTTTACTGTGCTGTGTAAAAGTATATAAAAGCATGTATAGTTCACCACGTACAGCTCAAATAAAACAAGTACCTGCTAAGCAGAAGGAATAACGAAGGAAAGCACATTGAGATAGAGAAAGTCTGGATGGGGCTGCCATAGTATAAGAGGAAGGATAAGGAATGGCATCAACAAGAAATATATTCTTGGAAAAGAAAATCAAGGAAAGTTGTGTAGCGTCAAAAATAAAACCCGTGTGTAAGAACCATAAACCAAGGGTATGCTCTGTTGGTAATTTACAATATAAAAGTGCTTATATTAACAAAGTGTTCAAAAACAAAAATAAGAAAAATAAAATAAGTGGACAGTCACGTTTCCAAGCTGTCCTTATACATTTCAGTATGTAAATTATGATGGAACAAGTAATAAAGTATCTGTAGTTATCCTTTCTTTTGGAAGCAGTCTTGAGGGAATTTGAATGAATTCAGAAGAAAATGAGAAAGCTTAAGCAATTAGAATGAAATGAAAAGTACAGAGAGCAAATGAAGATCAGCCAACATAGCGATAAGAACATATTCCATGTATTTCTGAAGTGAAGAACTTGGTATAGAAATAATATAACTTTAAAAAAGTCCCACTTATTTAGAAGAACTATTCTCTAATTTGGTTAAATATACCTTGTTCCAGGAAAAGTTTACCCAGCATGACCATCACCAAGATCTTTTGTCTTTGCACCCTTTAATTGGTAAAGGGTGGAATCTTGCTGATTACTGAGTTACTGTGAATGCCTCTTTTTTACAGTCCTGTTTCCAACTTCTTGGCTTCTGTTTAATGTTAGTCTCTTGAACAACCACGTGCTTTTTCCACTCCAGACTGCAATCTTTTTACAATTGTTTTCTCTGCCATTATCTCCTGTCTTTCACTATGAAGCTGGCTAAAAGCCGCAAACAGTAGCCATGTAACAGTTTTAACATCAGTCTGTCTTGATATTTCCTCCACCAGAGTAAGCAGTCCACCATCCTTAATTTCAGTTTCAGGCAAAGTCTCTGGACAAGGGCAAAATGCTGACAAACTTTTTGCCAGAGTGTAGCACACATGGTCTTTAGGCCACTTGCCAATACAGTCTTCCTTCTCATCAGAAACTTCTTGAGCCTGGCCTTTCCAATCCACACCTCTATCAGTATTCTGGTCTTCTGAGCTCCGACCAGAATCCCCCCTCAAGCTTGGCTCAGAGCACTCAAAGGCTTCCCCAGCTTGCATCCAAACTTTTCCAAATTCCTTCTGCCAACCAGTTCCAAAGACTTCTGAGCCACATTGTCAGGAAAGTACAGCAATGACCCTACTCCTGGTACCAATTTCTGTCTCAGTTACTTTTTTGTTGCTGTGACTCAATACCTGACACCCACAAATTTAGTAAAGGAAAGGTTTATTTTAGCTCATAGTTTCAGAAGGTCACAGACCATTCAGGGGTGGCTGGTGGCAGTGGAAGTACATGGCAGACACAGAGGTGGAGGCAGCTTCTCACGACATCACAGACGGGAAGGCAAGTTGAGACTATGTGAGACTAGTCCAAGTCTCCATCCTCATCTTAGTCTTTGAACTTGAAGGAAGGCAGGATGCAGCTTATGTATCCTTTCAGGTATCTGCCCAGTAATTAGTCCCTCCTGCATCCAGGTGTGGAAGGTGTGGCCAGTACACATCGTTAATCCTAACTAACACGCCTTTGGTCGTAACTCACACGCTTTTAGTCTTAACTCATGTGCCTTTAATCCTAACTTAACTGTAATCCACCCTTCCAGACTAGACCCTAATCCACCAACATCACAGGGTTCCATAGACAACCCGTAACATTAAAATACATGAGACTTTTGGGGGACACTCCAGATCCTAACCACAACAGTAATTCAGGGAGTAAAGTAAGTCCTTCTGGTGTTGAATAGAGGCCTTTAAATTTCTGCAGAGCAGGATTGAGTAGGAACTGATAGTGGAGCACTAGTTATATGTTTCTGATACACGGCCACCATTTTGCCCAGAAGTCATTGTATGTTTTGAGAATCAAGAATATCACCCAACAAGATCAAGAATAAAAGTAACAGAAAGATATTAGATAGGGAAAAAACCGAGCATCTGTAAGGTCGAGGAATTGTTATGGTATTCATTTGGAGTGTCCGCCGAGAGTCTCATCTACCTGTTGGTACTGTGTACTTGTGGGAGGTGGGGCTTGATTGGAATGGCTGGATGCTTAGGATGTGACCAGGAGGGATATGTGCTGGTTCTGCCCTTCTTCTCTGACTTGGCTGTGTTCTGTCAAGAGGAGCTCTTTCTCTCCATGTGTCTCCACATGTTCCAGCCACTAACCTTGAACGGATTGTTTCTTTCTGAAATTGTTAGCTAAAATAAATCTTTTCTCCCTAAAGTTTTGGATGTTGGGTATTCTGTTGCAGCAATGAAAAGGTAACTAAGACAGGAACTTTTTTATCTATTAAGTGCTATTTGGATATTTATGGCATCTTTGATGGGTCATAGAAAGTAATCAACTCAAAAATTAGTTGAATTTGGTAAAATACGTAATTTAGTTACCACTAATATAATGGCTGAAACTCCCTTCTCTTTGGTAAGGCCTTGGCTGGCCAGGGACAAATGATGTCATGAGTTGTACATAGTCTGAGGGCCAAGAATTCCCAACCCTTGATTTAAAACTTTCTTATAGAATTGCTAGGTAATGGAATCCAGCCAAAGAATGGAAGTCTTGGCAAAATAGCTAGTAGTTATTCCTAAATTCATTAAAATATAAAATCCATATGAGACAGCTAGATGAATTATGGTTCCATTAGAGAAATTAAATATTCATAGTTACAATAGCTTACAAAAATCTGGAGATATGGTGTGCTTAAGAATATTTAGGGGTGTGCATTTTTAGAAGTGTTTTGATACTTCTACAATGAAAATAGGTTACAAATATCCCCAAATACCATCTTATCAATGTTTTTTTATAATTGTTTTACCCTTTATCAAAAAATTGCTTTAGGAACTAATTTCTTATGATAATAAGTATTTATCTGGATCATAGCATTTTCTTTTAAGTTTTATTTCATTTATTTTTTTCTCATGTATCTGCCTAAGAATAAATCAAATAGGGCTGGAGGGTTGGCACAGTGGTTAAAGTGCTTGCCTACCAAGTGCAAGGCCCTGGGCTCAATTCCCCAGCACCACATAATCTGGGCAGGATGTCACATGCCTGTAATCCTAGTACTCGAGATGCTGAGGCAAGCAAATTGCCATGAAGCCAAGGCTAAACTGGGCTTCATAGTGAGTTCAGGACCAGCCTGGGCTACAGAGTGTGACCCTATCTTAAAGAAAAATAAATCAGGTATTCTTTATTTCAAAAATACTGTGTATGATTTTGCAATTTTACTTGTCTCTCCATTCTAATCTGTCATGTTTTTATTTTTATTTTTTCCCACTATTTTTATTAATATACAAATGTAATACATAGTATTTACAATGAATTTGGGTGTTTCGTACGTCTATGTATCACATCAACTCCACAGTCCGCTCCCATCTTCTACCCTCTAACCTTCTTCCCTTCCCTTCCCTTGGCTCCGGCTATTACTTCATATGGTTCCAAAGAATGTCTGTGTTCTGGGTTTTCCAAGTCCGAGAAACCATACAGTGTTTGACATATTTATCTTTCGTGACTAAGTCATTTCACTCAAGTCACCACTCTACCCCAGCTTTCTATTCCTCTAATGGGTTCGCAGTAGTCAAATCTTGATATCTCCTCTCTGAATCCAACCAATCCCTTTATTGGGATATTCACCAAAAGGCTTTTTCCCCCCCATATTTTCCTACGTCTTTGTTGTTATTGTTAAACCTGCCCTTACCCACCAGTTCACACTAGAAAATAATTATAAGCCTGTAGTTGAAAAGACTAGTTAATTTGGGAAAGAAGAAAAAAAAGAATATTTAATTGCCTTAGCTGAATACTGGAAGGTGCATATTTGTGCATTCACAAGATTATCTTTACATCAATCAGTTTCCTTAGGATAAACTTTCTTTAGTGACCTAATAAGTGAATTGCTACAACAAAACAAAGTTAAAACTATATCACATTGCTACATTAAATAAACTTAAATATATACCATATAAATATACTTAAAGCGACAGACATGAAGGCAAATCTAGTTATTTCAGAATTTCCTAACTTTCATATCTTATTTACTCATATTTCACTGATTACTAACCTACTTTTTCTCAGCTCCTTCTCCTCTAGCTGTTGTCACTTTTCCTCTGGGGTCATTGGTGTCGCTGGTCTCCCTTTCACTGTCCAAGTTTCCTTTAAGTATTTTCTGCAATATTGGTTCAGTGGCTGCAAATTCCTTTCAGCTGTCTCTGTCATGGAAAGTTTTAATTTCTCCCTTTATATTAAAAGATAATTTTGCTGGGTATAGCAGTCTTGGTTGGCATTTATGATCTTTTCGTGCTTGGATGACATTGCTCCAAGATCTCCTTGCTTTTAGAGTTTGGATTGAAAAATCTACCGTTATCCTGATGGGCTTATCTTTGTAGGTCACCTTCTGTTTTTCTCTTACTGCTTTTAGTATTTTCTCTTTGTGTTGAGTTTCTAGAATTTTAATTATGATGTGTCATGATGAGGATCTCTTCTGATCAAAGTTGTTTGGTGTTCTATATACCTGCAATAGTTCCATATTCATTTCTTTTCTTCAATTTGGGAAATTTTCCTCCATTATTTCAGCAAGCTTGTCCTTTAAGCCTTTTGTTTTGTCCTCAGTCTTCTAGATTTCCCATAATTCTGAGGTTGTTTCTCCTTGAATCCATCTATCAGCAGTTGTAATGATTCACTTTCTTTATTTGCTTTGTATTCTTCATGGCCTGTATGTTGCAGCTTAGTCACTTTATTTTCTAGGTCTGACATACTATTCTGAAGTTGTTTAAAATGGTTGCTTATTATTACCTGTGTGTTTTTCATTTCCTGAATATCTGCATTCAGTTTATCTATATCTCTGTTGTGTACTTCTCTAATTTTTTCTTTTTTTCATTATCTGCTGGTATATCTCTTCTCTGGTCTCTTTTTGCCTTTCAAGGCTTGCTTTTTGCTTATCAATGTATTGGTGTAGCTCTTCGGCTGTCTGTTTTATTTCCTTCTTTAATTCCCTATTTAATTCACTGAATTTCTGGGCCCAGAAGTTGCCATCATTTTTGCCATATTCATCTTTATTTACCCTGACTTCATCTCCTGGGGTTTCAGGTCTTTTTGTAGGAGATTTGTGCCTGCGCTTCCCCAATTCTTCTTTGGTCTCCTCTAATTTCTTTTCAAGGCTTGCTTTTGCTTAGCTAAGTGTTCTTGTAGCTCTTGCGCTGTCTGTTTTATTTCCTGCTTTGCTTCCTGCTTTGCTTCCTACATTAATTCCAGCTTTAATTCACTTACTATCTGGGCCCATAAGTCACCATCCTTCCTGCCTATCTCTTCCTTGGGTTCTTCTTTGGGTTCTGCAATTTCGGCACCCCTTACACCCTCCCCTGGGGAGTCAGATCTTTTTGTATAAGAGTCGTTACCACGTTTCCCCATGGTTCTGCTACCTCTGACTGTCTCTGGTGTTCAGGGAAGAAAATGGTGCCTGCTGACGTCACTGCCTGCGACAGCTGTTGAGCCCTGCTTCTGATCTGGGATCCCAGGGCCTTTTGTAGGGGGAGTGCATGCTGTGTTAGTAGTACACTCACCCGCGGGTTGGTGCTTCTGAGGCTGGCTAGGGCCGCCTGCAGTCAGTTATTTCCACTAGTCCGGATCCTCGCTTACCTGGGGCTGGGATTCTGGCCTCCGGACCTTGTTTGTGATCTGTGGGTGCTGGCAGCTCGGGGCCGCGCCGAGTCAGCTGCTTTTTTTCTCCTCTTCCCGTGTGACTTTAGGATTTCTGACCTGTCCACAGCCTCTTTTCCCATTGTTGTGTGCTCCCTCCTCTCCCAGCTCCGTCCTGTCTCAGCTCTGTTCTGTCAGCTTTCCTCCGGAAGCCATTTGCAGCTGGCCAAGGTGGCTTTCTTGACCGTGGGGATTTTTTTTTTTCCTCTGGTTTCAATGATCCTTTGGAGTTTCTGGCTTCCCGCTGGTCGCCTTTGAGTTTTGGGTTGAAGCGCCTCTCTTTTCTAGCTTCCCCAAACACGCTTTTTCTAACTATCTTCTTGACTTTTTAAGTGAGTTGATGAGGAGATACTGTGCAGTGCTGTTACTCAGTCGCCATCTTGAGTCGAAGTCCTAATCTGTCATGTTTTTAAAGAAGTGATGCCTAAAATTGTAGTCACTTAATTTTATAGTATTACTTTGGGTGTAGTGGAATTTGGAATGATTGGCTACTTAGTATTACTCTGTAATACTGGGAAAATTTTTGTTAGCAGTTATATTTAATTTCACATGTCATTTATAATGTTCCCTTTAGGTTACATTGGAATAATTACTTCACATAACCAAAGTAATCGGGTATTTAGATCAAAGGTACAGACAGCAGTTGAGAGTGTTTCAGATATTATAAAAGTTTCACTGAAATTGTAATTGGTTCCCCCTGAACAACAGAAAAAGAAATTAAATTATAATTATTACTATTTTGGTACTGGTGATTTAGCCTTTTCCATGTTATGTAAGTACTCTACCATTGAGGTATATTTCTCCCCCCTGAAAAATGAAGTTTTCTGTGTCAGATTGTGACTGTATTCCAGTCTGCCTTTCAACTCCAGAGTCTCCTGTCTTAGCTTTCCAAGTGCTAGTAAGACAGGCCCACACCATCATGCCCGACAGATCGCTTGGTTAGGTTAGTATAGCTTTGTGAAGAGGCTTAAAATTGTTTTCCACCTTTGCTCTTCTTTTTTAAGATTGTTTTGACTATTTGGGTTCCAGTGAAATTTGATATGAATTTAAAGATTTTTTTCTTTCTGCAAGACCTGG
The DNA here is from genome assembly GCA_004027205.1 of Ctenodactylus gundi. Taxonomy (NCBI): domain Eukaryota; kingdom Metazoa; phylum Chordata; class Mammalia; order Rodentia; family Ctenodactylidae; genus Ctenodactylus; species Ctenodactylus gundi. The sequence goes on from PVKB01003029.1 coordinate 185,941, forward strand.
CAGTGAGAGTTTGATAAGAGATTACATTGACTCTGTAGGTCACTTTGTTGAGAATTGTTATCTTGGTAAGTAACATTATATTACTTAATAGTTAATATGATAATTTTTTAAAATACTAAGATGAGAGTTTATGTTTGTCTTTTATTTTTTTCTATCAATATTTTGCAGTTTTCGTTGTTTCAAGTATCAAATCTCCTTAGTTAAATTTATTTTTGTTTATTCTCTCAGAGGCTACAGTAAGTAGATTATTACTATTTTTGTGACCTTGGGGAATCACAGCCAGGGCTTAGCACTTACTGGGCAAGTGCTCTTTCATTGAAGTACATCTCCAGCTCTGGAATTGGTTTTCCTATTGTATTTTTGAGTTGTCTAATCCTTGTTTATAAAGGCTCAGTGCTTGCCTAGCAATCACAAAGCCTTTAGATTCCCCAATACCACATAAACTGGGCATGGTGGTACTTGCCTATAATGCCTATAATCCCAACACTGGGGAGACTGAGGCAAGAAAGTTGCTGTGAATGTAAGGCCAGCCTGGTCTACATGGGGAGTTCAGAACCAGTCTGGACTACAGAATGAGGCTGTGTCTCAGAAAAGGAAAGAAAAATAAACAGTTTAATTTTGTGTCCTACATTTGTGTCCTTTATTGTTGTTAACTAACAGTTTTATGAGGTTTCTTTAGCCTTTTCTACATAAGGGATTATGTCATCTATGAATAGAAATGATGTTGGTTTTTCCTTTCCTGTGTAAATACTTTTTATTTCTTGCCTAATGGTAGAACAAGAATATCCACTACTAGATTGAATGTAGGTGGTAAAAGCAGTTATCCTTGCTTGCTTCATTCCTGAAATTTTATACTCCAGTATTCTTTCTTTCTTTCTTTCTTTCTTTCTTTCTTTCTTTCTTTCTTTCTTTCTTTTAAAGAGAGTGTCTTGATCTGCATTCCAGGCTGGTCCTGAACTCACTATGTAGAGCAAACTGTCCTTGGACTCAGGGTGATGGTCCTGTTCCTCCTGCCTCAGGCTCAGCCTCCTGAGTGCTGAGTATATTGGCGTGCACCACCATGCCTAATTTATATGGTGCTGGGGAGTCTAGCTGAGGCCTGTGCTTGCCAGACCAGTGTTCTAATTGTTGTGAGATTCCTTCAGTCTCTACTCCACCTTTGTATTTTACATTTTTATTTTTGATAACACTGAGTTTTAATTTTGTGTGTTGTGAGATTTAAAATGTTTGAAGTACAAAAATTTTACGGATTATAGCATTTATTTTATTATCTTCCTAAATAGGAAAGCCAATGATAATGTTTTCAATAAAATATTTAAATCCTGACCATAAAGTAAACATCTATAAATGCTTTGGTAGAAACTTAAAAGTTAGATTAATGAATTCCCACAATCAGGATTCTGAAATACATCATGTAGAGAAAAAAAAATCGATCCTGATCTTTAAGACACTTGTATTTGGGGAAACTAGATAGAATAAATGAATGTTTTGGGAGTCAGGAGAATATATTAGAAAACAGTGCTAAATTTCTACTCAAACCCGCTTCCCTGCCTCCTGCTTCATACTGGGGATTGACCTCAGGACCTTTGCATAGTAGCCACATCTCCTACCTTTTTGTATTTTTTATTCTGTGATAGGGTCTTGCTAGGTCGCTAAGTTGCCCAGGTGGGGCTTGAACTTGAGGCCCTCTGCTTCAGTCTCCCAGAGTATTATGATTTTGGGCCTATATTGCCCTTGATTCAAGACTTTGCTTAAGACTTAATGATACTTTACAACTTATGTATCATTTTCATAGTAATTTCTGGGAGATTTATTTCTGCTTGCTTTGAAGTTTTTGTTGGGAAATGGTGGTTTTATTGCCTACATTTCTGAATTTAAGTCTTATGGTATGTGTTTAAAAATACTCTATGGGTATTCTTCAGTAACTAATTTTTTTGCAAATCAGTGTCTTGTCTTTCACTTCATTTATACACACATACACACGTTTTTTTAAACTACTCTTTCAAAGAAATTCTTCTATTAGAATTAGAAGTTTATTAGGTATGTATTACTCTGTAATAGTAGGAGGAAGGCAGGAATTCACTTTTAAAGTCAACAGAACTCTTTCATTTATTTCGAAGTCTGACCTAGGGATATTAGCAGGGTGTTATATATCACTTACAAATTTTCAGGCTTTTTTTTCTTGTCTTTTTTTTTTATATTAGGCCGCAAGAAAGGAGAACTGGATATGAACAGTTTCATCCAGGTCCATCCCCAGGGGATCATGATTCACTGGAATCCAAGCGACCACGTCTGGAGCAAGTTTCCGATTCCCATTTTCAGCGCGTTAGTGCTGCGGTTTTACCTCTAGTGCACACACTGCCAGAAGGGTTGAGGTCTTCTGGGGATGCTAAGAAGGTAAATATTTGTTCTTTTGCTCTGTGGAGTTGTGGGTCTGTAATGTTTATTTAGGCATGCTCAGGCACAGTGCCTAGAAGAAAGTCCAGTTACGCTAGTCTGTAAAGGTTAGTGTTTGGGAAAGTAAAAATTTTATTAAACAAAACTATAAACCACAGATTCAGTGCTCCAGACTTTAAAGTCAGTAATTTTGGATTTTTGTTAAGCTAAAACAATCTGAGGACTGCAGTAAAGAAAAATTTCTGTTGGCTACTGCTCAGATACTTTGTACTATTTGGTTGCACTAACAAATGAGCCCGGTGGTACTCAATATTGCTGATACGTGAAATATAAGTTAACTTTTAAGTGAGCTCCTTAAAGTTAGTAGTGATTTATCAACTTGCTATGTAGTAGGAAACACATTTTGGGTAAGATTAATTATAATTTTTATACATAAAAGAATTAGTTTCTAATTTACGTAAATATTGCTTAAAGAACACTCAGAAGTTACAGAGCAAAAAATTATAATTTAAAAACTTGCAGATAATCCCTTTGCTTTAAGTTTTTAATAAAAATTATACACATTTCTAATACACTTCTATGTGTACTATATTTTGATGCATGTATACACTCTTAAATGATTAAACCAAACTAACATCTGTTGCCTCACGTAATTTTTTTTGTGATGAGAACATTTAAGATCTACTCTTTCTAATTGTTATTATTAACTTAGCCAACTACTTTTTTTAATCTGTATTTTGTGACATTTCACATGTTATGAAAAAGTTGATGAGAAAGTTTTTTTTAAACAGACCATTTTTCTGCTTCTCTTTGTTAGTACCTTTCTTTGTGAAAACTGTCCTGTATTATGCTCTTGTTTTGTTGCACAGCTTATGTTTTCCAGTTGTATGTTTTACCTATTAAATCTGCAGGTTAGGAAGTACCTAGTGATACTAAATAGATAACTTGTTTTAAAGAATAATTGATTTCAGAAGTGCTTAAACAGTGAAGTATTAACCTTGGTATTAATACTTGTTAATGATTTCCCTTATGTGTTTTGCTGTAATTTTTTTTAGGAGAAAACTGAAGTTTAAAATGTTTTTGACAATAAATCTTTTTTCCCATAGGGTTTATTTATGGCTAATTGTCCTTTTTACCTAACATTCAAATAAATAAGTTTCCACATATTTTCTTGGAGTTTTTAGGTGCAAAAATGGAATTTTGAAAGATAGTAGATAGGTCAACATTTTATTTTGAAACAGTTCAGTCAAATAAAAGTTTATGTATGAAGAATAAATAAATCACTCAACTGATGAGTCTAGATAAAGGTAAAGGAGTATCTGCTTATCATCTTCATCTGACTTCTAGGTGAATTTTCAAGAGGCTAAGTTGAGTAGAGGAAAGCTTTTTATGGGTAAGTTAGACGTTTGCTAACTTGAGAGTTTCAAGACACTCCTCACCATGTGAAATATCATGAAGGACTGAGAGGGATAGAGGAATAGCACAGCAGGTAGAGCCCTTGCCTAGCAAGTCAAGGCTCTGAATTTGATTCCCTGGCATCTCGTAAGCCAGGCATGGTGGCATGTGTCTGTGATGCCAGCACTTGGGAGGCTAGTACAGGAGGATTACCATGAGTTCGAGGCCAGCCTGGATAACATCGTGAGTTCAAGAACAGCCTGAACGACAGAGTGAGACCCTATTTCCAAAAAAAAAAAAAAAAAGTTGTGGTAGCCCAGTCAATCTTGAGGGTTGCAAGCTCAAAAGTAGCCTGGGCAACATACCAAGAGCCTGTCACAGAAAATCATAGGGTCTGGAAATGTAGCTCAGTGGTAAGAGAGCTCCTGGGTTAGATCTCTATTATTAGTATAAGAAATAAATGTTGTGCTATATCACATAGAAGTCTCCAAAGACGGAATAAATTACCATAGGTGTAACTTAGAGCTCCAAAACTTTTTTGCAAAAAGTTATTAACTCATACGTTGGAATGTGACGTGTTATACCATAGTGTGACCTGTTGTCAATTCATAGTTGAGAAACCAGATACTGAGAAAACTTAAGTGGCCCAGCGAGTGCCTCCCAAATTTGGAATGGAAACGTAGGACACTAGTCTTTAGAAATCATCATGGTCATTCTCTACCTCTTTGGTTTGTTTGTGTTTTTTTTTTCCCCCTTGGTGGCATGGGAGATTGAATGTAGAACATCTCAATTGATAGCTGAGTGCCCTGCAGCTGGGCTGTGCCTTCAACTTCTCCCCTCCTCTCCCTTTTTCTCTCCCCTCCCCCCTCCCTTTCCTTCCCCTCCTATTTCCTCCCCTCTCATCTTCAGTATTGTTAAACTCCGGCACATTTATAAAAAGTTAGATAAGCCCAAAAGAGCAGTTACCTACTGCTTAAAAACCAGTTAACATTTTTCATGTTTATTTCATCCTTAAGTTGTATACATATTTTATTGTTCTCACTTTGGACATTCTGTTCAATTTTATTGTTGCTGAAATACATCACAAGTTTTTTGTGTCTAAAATTTTGCGACTGTGTTAGTGGTTTTAGAATTTTGTATATATATGTAATTTAATCAATTGTCACACGTGTTGGTTACTTATTTTTACATTGTTGTGATGTATGTTCTTTAGGCTGATATTTATTTCTTTGTATCAGTTTAGGTTGTATGTGCATTTTAACAGTGCTGATTCCGTCTGTCCAGAACAGGGGATGTCTTCCCATTTTCTAAAATTCTCTTAGATTTCTTCTTTTCAGAGATCTATAGTTTTCAGTGTAGACCTCCCTACCTCTTTTTAATACTTTTTAAATTTTGGGATGAGATCTCGCCATATTACTACTTTGCCCATGGTGGGCTTGAACTTGTGGTCTTCCTGCCTTATCTTCCCAGAGTTATATAGTAGTATAATTAACTATAGATGGGAGTTGACCTATTTGCTTATTTATTTATTTATGCAGTATTGGGGATAGAACCTATAACCTTTGCACCGGACTGCATCCCTGGCCGCTTTTTATTTTTTATTTGAGATAGAGTCTTGCCAAGTTGCTGAACTGCCTGGGTTGGGCTGAGACTTGGAATCTTCCTGCCTCAACCGCCTAGAGTGCTAGGATTATAGGCTTGTGTCCTGACGCTTCAGCTCAGAGTTGATGTGTTTTTATGGCTTTGGGTATTCCCAGATTGCCCTGCAAAAATGTAAGTAGGCCTAATGCTTGTTCTTAACATCAGTGTCAGAGGTGCCCCCTTCTCTTGTGTCCTTGGTATCACCACACATTTATTTAAAAAAAAAAAACATCAGTTCCGGGCTGGACGAACGGCACAGCAGTTAAAGTACTTGCATTGCAAGTGTAAAGCCCTGCATTCAATTCCCCAGCTCCACATAAGCCAGGCTTGATGGTACACTCCTATAACTTCAATACTCGAGAGGCTGAGGCCGGAGGATTGCCGGGAGTCCAAGGCCAGCCTGGGCTCCATAGTGAGCTCAGGACCAGCCTGGGCTACAGAAGGAAACTCTGCCTCAAAAACAAAACAAAACAAAGCCAAAACTCATTAATTCAACAAATGATTATTTTTTAACTTGAATTTATTTTGGCAGTAATAGTTAGCATGTCGTCGTTTGTTGGTTATTTTTCCTGTGTTGTGAATTTCTTATATCTGTTGCTCATTTTTCAGTTTTTATTTTATATTGAATTGTTAGAGTATGTTTTCAAAAACTTTTTCATTTCATCATCTGAGTTTTGTATTTATTTATTTTGATACAGGGTCTTGCTCTGTAGTCTGGGCTGGTCCTGAACTCTCAACCATCCTCCCAAGTGCTTGGAATAAAGCCTTGTGCCATTTGCTTTTGAAACATTACTATTTTGATAATATTTTTTATTTGACTTATTTTGTTAATAATATGCTGTTGACCTTCCCAAGTCCAAGGTTATTTGAATCGATTTGCTTTGACTCTGTGATTTGCTACTAAGGCTCTTATGTTTGTTTTTATTTGGGTTCTACTTTGATACAGGATATGAATGGGAATCTAATTCTTTTCTTCAGAATAGCTGTCTGTCTGTCCTAATACAAGATTGTGAGCTCTTTGCATGTGGGTATTTATTGTGTCTGTTCTGCTCACTGTTCTATGTCTAGATCCTGTCATGTAAAGAGGCATTCAGCAGGGCTGGAGGAATAACTCAGCTGTGCACAAGGTCCTGCGTTCAATTCCCCAGGACCATGTAAGCTGGGTGAGGTAGCACAGGCCTGTAATCCCAGCACTTGAGAGGCTGAGGCAGGAGTATTGCCATGACCTTAAGGCCATCCCGGGCCATGTAAGTGAGCTCAGGACCAGTCTGGACTACAAAAGAGGACCCTATCTCAAAAAAGGGGGGAGGGGGGAAAGAGGCAATCAGAGAATTTGTCTTTTTAAAATATCAAATTAAAAAAAAGGCTGTGCAAATGTTGATTTGTAATAGTTTTTAGAGTATGTGTCAGAATGAACTGGAGAGCCTTTTCATTATCTGTAGCAGTTAATTGGCTCATGTGCATAAGCAGGAAAATGATATTGATACAACATAGTGATAGCCTTCATGATTCAGTACAGATTTTTCTCTTTAATTTTAATGCCTTAAGTTCTCTAGAGTAAACTATCTCATGATTAGAAAGCCTTCACAGCATATAATGACCCTAAGAAAAATAGAAAATTTGACGTACCTTTTGTTTAATGGCAGTAGTGGCTGATTTAGTGAATTCAAGAATTGATAGGCCCTTCATATTGTTACTGAAGACTTGAATGTTAACAAGACATAGTGAAAACTTTTTCCCTTGTATTTTTTGTTTGTCTGTATAGATAGGTACACCCCAAATATGAAGTTGTTTTTGTGGGGGTGGTGATGCTGGGGATCAAGTCTAGGGCCTTCACATGGAACTGAATCCCCAGCCTCTTTTTACTTTTTATTTGAGTTTGTGTTTTGCTAAATTGTTCATTATGGGCTGGAACTTCAGTCCTCCTGCCTCAGCCTCTTAAGAGTGCTGGGAATAGCATCACCAGGCTTGTACCACCAGGCTCAGTCTGATTTCTTTACTTTTGAAAAAATACACACTGTTTTCTCTGGGAGCCAGTGATCTTAAGGATTTATTTCTTGCCAAAGGAAGTATGAAGTACAGAGATTTACGTTGCCAGAGATCGACTGTTGGTTAAAGGCAGATGATTCTGGCATTTTTCTGTATTTCTGACTTTTTTGTTTTTGAAGTGGAGTCTCTTGTAGTCCAGAATGGTCGTGAACTGAACTATGTACCCCAGATTTGTTACTGTTTTTATACTTTCCTCATAGGTCATATTGGCACTACAATATAGCCGTAATCTTGTTTTTACCAGAAGTCCTTTTATATTAAATGCATGCTATTACAGGCTATGAATTTTTTTGTTTTGGGGTTTTTGTTTTGTTTTGTTTTAGCAGTGTACATGGTATGTTTTAGCTGAGATTTCTGTATTGGTGTTTTGGAAGAACTGCCTATGTTTCTCTTAAGCCTGTTCTTGATTTAGAACTACTGATTTTCCATATTTAATATTATTTAGTACATTTTAGGTTTCTATAATCATACTAATCACCCTTTTTCTAGGCTTCTCATAGCTAAAAGAAAACCAAAATCTTAATCTAAAATTTGTTTCATAGTATATCTTTAGCTCAGACTAGAAATTGTGTGTGGGTTTGTGGGTTCCTTATTTGTTGGGACAGTAGATTTTGGGTGGAGGGGGCTTTCATTCTGTTGAAGTTCTCCACTGACTTGTAGTTGAATAATTTGAGGTTTTTCCTCTTTTTTTGTGGGAGTGAGATGATTTTCTTTTGCTAAACACATGTTGCCCTTTAATGAAGGGAGATTCAGAGATAGTAGTAACATAAATTTCTAGGTCATTTCTCGAGCCTTTACTTTAGTTTAAGACCTTTGAAATCCTGATTTTTTTGTTGTTGTTGCTGAGGATTGAGCCCAAGGCCTCACATGCTAAGCTTGTACTCTGCCACTGAACTAGAACCTAGTTGCTGAAAGAATTTTGATAGGAACCCTTGTCCTCATCATGGCTAATAAGCTGTGTGGATATACCACCTTAACACTGTTTCTCAGCCAACTTGTTCAGACTTAACTTTTTATTGTTGTTGTTCCTGGGGATGCAACCCAGTACCTTCACACTGAGCTGAGCTACATCCCCAGCTCATTTTTTAGTTTTGAGTTGGAGATAGAGTCCCAGTAAGTTGTGCATGCTGGCCTTCAACTTACAGTCTTCTTTTCTGGGCCTCCCAGAGTGCTGGGATGATAGGCCTGCACCATGGGACTGGCTTTGTTAGGACTTTTTGAAGAGTTGCTGCAAGAAAATGGCTGATAAATGCATATCTTCCTTTGTCATGATTGGCGTATTATTTCCCAGAAATCTCTGTATTATCAGAGATACCTTCACCACAAGAAAGCATTTTGTATCTCCAAAATAGTGAATGATTTATTTTTACTGTGAAAGAGGGATAAACATCTTTGGGGTTTTTATGTATATATTTGTGTGTGTGTACGAAGATGAAAGTTGCTACTAAAAGAATAGCTTTAAGAAAAGTGTACATATGACTGCTGTGATTTAGATTTTACTTTTATGTTAGGACAATCTTGACTATCGATTGGCTGCTATTGAGAAATAAATCATTGTTTTTATTTTTTGTTTTTCTCTCTAAAGGATTCAGCTTTTGGAGGCAAACATGAAGCTCCATCCTCTCCGATCTCTGGGCAGCCATGCGGAGATGATCAGAATGCTTCACCCTCAAAGCTTTCAAAAGAAGAGTTGATACAGAGTATGGATCGTGTAGATCGAGAAATTGCCAAAGTAGAACAGCAGATCCTTAAACTGAAAAAGAAACAAGTAAGTGTTTGTTTTTATTACATAGTAAATTTTAACATGTGTACTTTTCTCCTTAAATAGAAGATAATGTTGATTTTTTTATATTTTTGAACGTAGTATTAAAGGAATCATGCTTTGTGCATTCTGTGGTTTGATTTTTTTCATTATTAGTTTCCATAGTGTTATTCATCCATTTACCTTGCTGGACTGATTATATCAGCTGTGTACCGGATGATCCCAAATTTTCAGAAATGCTAGAAACATTTTATATTTCCACTGGCAGCATATGTTTACCAGGTTGTGCTTATCCATGTCGTTTAAAAAATTTTGAACATGAAGTAATTCTCATTGTGATTTTAATTTGCATTTTTGTGGTTAGGAATGATGGTGAGTTTATTTCCATGTATGGCTTGTGTTTCTTACATGCATCGGTCACACATTCTTTTGTTTTTTCATTATATTATGATTTTCTAAAAAGTTTCTTGTCAGTTTTGTGTATAGTAATGTCACCTTATTTATCGCTCTTTTTCTCCAGTTTTTTTTTTTTTTTTTTTTTTTTTTTTTTTTTTTTTTTTTTTTTTTTTTTTTTTTTTTTTTTTTTTTTTTTTTTTTTTTTTTTTTTTTTTTTTTTTTTTTTTTTTTTTTTTTTTTTTTTTTTTTTGAGGGAGAGGTTTTATTTTTTAAGAGGTGAGATCTTTTTGTGTTCCCCAGGCTGGGCCAAATACTCTAGGCTCAAGTGATCTTCCTGCATCAGCTTCCAGGTAGCTGGGAATACAGGTATGCTGGCTATAGGGCAAGTTTTCACTAATTGAGATAGAATTCACATTTTATGATTTTACCCTTTGAAAATATTCAGTTAGGTATTTGTAATGTACTCGTAAAGTTGCACAGCCCACTGCACTAATTCTAAATCATTTTTATCACTTCAGTTAGAACCCCTATCCATTAGTAGTCACTTTGCATTTCTGTCCCAACCCCTGGCTACCAGTCATCTGTTTATATCTCTATGAGTTTCCTATTCTGGACATTTTAGATAACTAGAACTATATGATGTGTGATCTTTTGTGTTTGTCTTAATTTGTTTAGTGTGTTTTCAAGATTCATTATTTTGTATGTTTTGCTTGCCTTTTCTTACTTCCTTATGGCTGAATAATATTCTTCCACATGGAACTACCATGTTTATTTAGCCATTAGTTAATTCATTAGTTGATGGACATTTGGATTGTGTTCTTTTTTTTTAAACTATTGCAGATAATGCTCCTATGGTGTTTTTGTGCTAGTCTCTCTGTGGATATATATATTTTTCTAAGTTTTCTTTTATATATACCCAGGAATAGAATTTCTGGGTCATATGGTAAATCTGTGTGCAACTATATATTAGGACCTGTGCCAAACTATCTTTCTGAATAGCTGTACCCTTTCATATTCCCATCAACAGTTTATGAGGGTCTACTTTTTCTATTTTTTGTTTGTTTGTGACAATGGCTTGCTCTGTAATCCAGGCTGGTTCTAAACTCACTTTGTAGCCCAGCCAGGTGTCAAACTGGGGGCAATCCTCCTGCCTCAGCCTCCTGAGTGCTAGAATATAGGTGTGTCTGCCACCAATGCCTGTCTAATGTGGTGCTGGGGAGTCGCACTCAGGGCCTGGGGCTTGCTAGGCAAGCACTCTTAATTTCTGTGCTGTTCCTCCAGCCCCTTCCTTTTTTCTTAACAATTTTGTTATCTTCTCTCTCACGCGCGCGTGTGTTTGTGTGTGTGTGTGTGTAAATTGCCATTCTAGTGGATGTGAAGTATTATATTCCTTTGTTTTGTATTTTTAAAAAAATGTTTTTATTAATGGTCTTGAATATTTTTCATGTGCATTTTGGCCATTTGTATTTTTTTCTTTTAAAAAAGAAGTGTCTATTTGAATCTTTTGCTCATTATTTAATTAGACTATTTGTATTTTAAATTTTGTGTACACTGTATGCTTTAAAATTTGCACATAGGAGTAGTCCAGGACTTTTTGACTGGAACATTGTAAGATAAAAATCTTGGGGGCTGGATACATTGGTATACTGAGTTAAAGATTAATGTTCAACTTATTTTCTACTGTATTGTTCTCATCAGACTTCAGTGAATACATTGTGTAGCTGTATTTTTCCAGTACCATAAAAGATCATTTTAATTTAGGTACGTAGAGTAGCTTCATTAAGCTTAAGTTTTCTTAATGTTTTACTTTAACCGTTACTTTATTATAAATACTTTATTAGATAATAAAGGATATTTCTCCTTTTATATCTGGCTTAGAGTGATTAGTGAGTGTTGTTTACCTGTTAGTTAAATCTGATTGCTTTTCTTCAGGTCCTTTGAGTCTACAGGATCCCTGTAGGATACGTGATTATCCTACAAACTTAGCAGGCAGGACTTGGTTGCATGTGTCATTTCTGGTTGGTAATTAATTACTAGTCGGGTGACATGCAGCAGATGTTTGACTCTTTCTTCCTGGGTCTCTTAGCAACAGCTCGAAGAAGAAGCTGCTAAACCTCCTGAGCCTGAGAAGCCTGTGTCCCCTCCTCCTGTGGAACAGAAACACCGCAGTATTGTCCAAATTATTTATGATGAGAATCGGGTAAACATACTTGATACTCTCCCTTTTGTAATTCTAAATATGTTCCATTTGTAATTACAATTTTATGAAAATGTGATTTAGTTTTATATTGTATGTTCTATATTCTTTTAATAAGTAGAATTTTATCAACTGAGTCTGTCCTATTAAATACTGGCAGGCAAATCTGATGGCATATAATATAAATTTGATGATATATATTGCAAATTAGTTGTGATTGTTGTTTAGTTTATTGCTTTGTAGTGAATTGATTCATTAGTCAGTCTGTTTTATGTAAAAGTTATGCAATAGCCAGATTTGTGAAGGAAATTGGCCTTAAGAGAAGTTACTATTGGCTGGGGATGTAGCTCAGTGATGGCGCAATTGTCTAGCTTGCACAAGGTTAGTAACTGATGGGAGAAAGAAAAGAAAAAATAGGAAAGCAGCTGTGAATTATTAATTTAACACTTACAGGAATGGTCCTGGGCTCAGATACACGTGCATGTGTATATATAGGTAGGCAGTTGAGAGTCATCTGATACATAATACGTACGTGGGAAGAGGGAGATGTCATGGGGAAGTAAGAATATGAATGAATATCATTTTCTTAGCTATGCTTGAAATTTGCTTAATTCACCAAATAGCAGAACAGTCTATATGAAGATTAATCCAGTGAAAGTAGAGGCAGTTAGAGAGAAGCTCTGTGTACCACCTCATGCTGACTCAGGGCAGATAGTTAAATTGCCCCTTGTTTAAGAGAAGCCCAAAATAGGGGGTTTTATGAAACCTTAATTTTTAAGAAATATTCTGTGGAACTACAAAACACTTTTATGGGCTGCTGGGCACCTTGGGCCATTGTGACTTCGGAAATATAGTAAATGTGAATTTGTAAGTTAAAAAGTTTTTGATAAAATGTTGACTTTTGAAATATAATTTTCAAATAAGTTGAAATCAATCTGTTTATTGTATGAGGTTTAAAAAGACCCTCAGCCTCCTGCCTCCTAGAGTGCTTGGATTGTAGGCCAGTACCACCTGGTCTGGCTTCTTTTTAAAATTTTGAGACATGGTTTTGCTATTATTGCTAAGTTGCCTGTCCTGGGTTTGGATTTGGATCCTCCTCAGCCTCCCAAAGTGCTGGTATTCTAGGCATGTGCCGCCACACCTGTCTGTCTTTGTCTTTTTAAAATTAATAACTTTATCTCTTTCAGTGCCATAGGCAAGGAGAAATGGAATAATGACAAAAGCTCACCTCTGCTTAATTCCTTGTGCAGCAGCATTCTATGCAAGTTGGAATTAAACTAAATGCAGCTTAAGAGATAGCTACTATTATCATGTATGAGAAATCCATTCTTTTATTTAGAAAGATAGTGGGAGGAAAGAGACTTAATTTTAAATTGTAAGCCTGGAAGAGACTTAATTTTAAAGTTCACTTCCTGGGACAAAAGCTGACTTCGATTGTATTTAAGCTTCAGACAGAGATTGTTTTTTCTCTAAACACTCTTCATGGACTGTTTTTAACAGTTTGGTTTGGTATTTTTCTACTTAGTTGTAGGTTTCCAAAATATTTGTAAGTACTCTGATTTCAGAATAATACATGTAGAAAGGTGGTTAGAATGTAGTAGTTTTAAAAAGTAATCTTGTTTATATTTTGATGAGGTAACAGCAGAGCATGACAGCCAGATGAAAAGAAGGCCGCGTGGTAGAGAATGTGCTTGGCGCCCACAGCCTGCACTCACCCAGGACCGTCCTGGGGATTACCTGGGTTTCTCCCTTTGTCCCTGAAGAGTGTCAGTTCTGCCTCCTAACTAATGGTCTGGTCAGTTATTTTCCCTGTGCTGTTTGCCTTTAGCCTGGCTTGAATTTTCATCTCTCACATTTATTGACCTCTTCAGTCTTTTCCTTGTAACCCTCCTTACCTGCAGCCCATCGTATGATTCTCCAAACAAAATGTTTTGATTATTTCTCATATTGTATGAAATAATCTTAAGTTTTTATTAGTGCTTACATGTCGACCCATCTGGTCCTTGTCCTGAAAGTATTTTCCTGGTGATAGTCTACCAGAACATATTTTAAATGTTTCTTTGAAATTGTTGGTATCTTCCCCCCAGTCTTTGCTCCTTCCTGTAGGGAGTTTATTGTTTGGTCTCTTTTTGTTTATCTGTAGAATACCCTTATTTTTCAAAATATAAATCAAATAATTATGTTTTAGTGCATGGTGGTTATACATATTGATGGGTTTCATTTTGGTGGATTCCTACATGCACATAACATACTTGGATCATTTTGACCCTCACCTCTCCTCTTCTTCTTTGTGAAGCCTATGCTGGAAGGAGTATCTTACCATGTTCTAAGAGTCTTGAGCAAGTGCCTACCCAGCAGATAGAATATGCTCTACATATGTGTGAAAAATTAATCACTCCCATCTGTAGACTTAGAATATAAGTTATCATATGGAAATGTGAGGACTTTAAGTAAGAATTTTCTGCCAAACAGTTGATAGGTTAATTTGTTCTTAGCAAGATAGAGTTCTGTTAGATAGCATGTTTGCCGAGATTTTGTTACTTTTCAACATGTTAAATACATAATTTAAAGTTTCCTCACTACTAGTCCTATGAGTACTCAAAGTAGCTATTTCCTTTGCTCAGCTATGACTAAGATTTCTTTGTAACTCGAAAAAATGCTCATTTTTATGCTCTTTAAAGAGATCACTTTGGCTTATAGTAAAGAGTGGCTACTTTATGGTATTTGCTAGTTAAAAAAATTTTAAAGAGAGTTAAGGTTATTTGGGGGATTTATTCTGAAAAGTGAATCTTTATCCTGTTTTTTGTTTGTTAATATGTTTACTTTTTAAAAATGTATTTATTTCCCAGACAAAATATTTATTTGTCAAGATCTTGTTCTATAGCTCAGGCTGGTTCTGAATTCACTGTGTAGTCCCGGCTGGCCTAAGACTCGGTTAATTCTCCTGCGTCAGCCTCCCAAGTGCTGGGATCACAGGCATTGCTACCACATCCATCTAGTATGTACTGCTAGAGAATTGAATCTGGGGCATACATTCTAATCATTGAGATACCTTCCAGTTCAGTATATTTACTTTTAACAGCTTGCTAGTTCTTTAGGTATTGCTTTAATTGTAGATATTAAACATGGACTAAATTTGATGAAGAAAGCTTTGAAAATAGAGTATTTTATGTGGTTGTGTAAAAGATGATTTGTAGGAAATCAGACTAAGTTTCATTGTAGATTAATTTCAGTTATTTTTACATATAGTGATTTTTCTCTTAGATAATGATTTTTAATTATATAATATAACAATATCTTTATCTCTAGAAAAAAGCAGAAGAAGCACATAAAATTTTTGAAGGTCTTGGCCCAAAAGTTGAACTCGTAAGTAAAAAATTTCTTTTTCTATTTTCAGTATTTTTGTTTAATAGTAACTTTTTTTTTTTTTTTTTTTTTTTTTGCAGTACGGAGGGATATGTTTTCGAATGGGAGGGATGTAGATGGGCAGTATGTTGGGTATAAAGTTTAAAATAATGCGAATAAATGTGGTTGCCTTTGCAGAAACATGAGCATGAGCATGTTTTTGCCTGAGCAGCCATTAAGTCACTCCAAGTAGAAGGAGGAAGAATTAAGAAAGGGACTGTAAAACTCAGCCTGGTGTGGTAGCACACACCTGTAATCCCAGCACCTGGAGAGGCTGAGGCAGGAGGTTTGCACATTCCAGCCCAGTCTGGGCAATTTAGCGACTTTGATAGACGTTGTATCAAAAAAATAACATAAAAAATGGCTGAGGATACATGTCATTAAGAGTGTCCTTGGTTCAATCTCCAGTATCATAAAAGAGAAAGCTAGATCTGGTAGCCAAACCTATAATCCCAGCACTCTAGCGTCCTGAGGGAGGAAGATTTTAAATTCAATCCCAGATAGGCCACTTAGCAATTTAGGCAGACCCTATCTCAAACTCAAAACCAAGAAGTGGACTGGTATGTACCATAGTCCAAAGGCCCTAAGTTCTATCTCAAGGATCCCCTAAAAAATGAGAAAGAGAAAAAAAGAAAAAGAATGCTCTTTGAATATAGTGTTAAGATAATGACAGTGCTTAATCTTCTTTGTTTTTGAAATTAAAAATCTATGAATAGACATGTTTATTATAGATAATAGGGAAAGTGGGCTTGAATTTTTTTTTCATACATGAGTCTTTTTTAGATGACATTATTTAGGTAGTCTAGAAGCCAGGAGGTTTTTGTAGAGCCTGCTGAATGTTTTAGTTCTATTAGGTACTTTCCTGAAGCTTAGTTTAGAATATCTTTTTCTCCTTCTAGAAAAAGGTATGTATAACATTTTATATATAAATATTTGATTTATTTTGTAGCCACTCTACAACCAGCCATCAGATACCAAGGTGTACCATGAGAACATCAAGACGTAAGTATTCATCATCTTGGGAGTTCTTCAGTTAAAGACCATGTATTCTAAAAGAAGTTGTTTTTATGTTATCTGCTGACATTATTATAACATAGTGTAGGTATGTTTTAAGATTTGTGTAATTTGCTGTTGTTTTACTATACGTTATCTTCCTCTGGATTCTTGGGGGTTGGGGTAACAGCTTTGAATTTCCGAGGCCAAAAAAGTGAAATAAATTATTGCGTAAAACTAGCTGGTTTTATAATCTGCTAGTAAAAAAGGTGAATACTTATGACATTGAAATGGCTTACCTTGAGGCTTGAATTTTTTGCCTCCTGTTTTGTCTTTTTTTCAGTGGAGTACCTGCAAGGCGCATGATGAAGTAAGATAATGAAGCTTTTTCATTTAAGACTAGTGATGACACCGTCCCCCACCAAGCCACATCTGCCATTGCAAAGTAGAAGTGCCACGGATCATTTTATCATTATTCAAAATCCTATTCTAGGGAAATCCCTTCCATGACTCTTGCTAATGACGGTATTTGTAGATCCTTCTGCCATTTAATGTCCTGGTGCCTTGGAAGTGCTCAGTCACCTTGTGGGTGAGGAGCCTGCTCCAGAATGTAGTTTGCTTAGCCTCGCTCATCCTAGTACCAGGCCTTTATGGATGCAGATCTTGGAATAAGAAAATAAGTGAAAAGAAAATCTAATTTCTTGATCTGATTGAAGAGAGGAAGCTAGATAGATTTTTTCTTTAATTATTATACTTTAAGAGCATTTTAGGTTACTTATTCTCAGTTTATGTCAAAAATGTGATATTTCTATTTTATATGTTTTGTTATGTATGGCCAGAACATTATAATTATTTACTAGTACAGTTACTTATGAGAACATTGCTATTTATATATATTTTTCTTTTTTTTGTTTTGGAGAGTGTGTGCAATAGCTGACTACTTTGCAGAACTGGTGGCAAATATAGTTTGCATGATAGTATGCATGAAATCCATTAAATTTGAATAGTTTTAACTTTTGCTAAGTAAGTGATTTGTAATAAAAGTCAGATACTTAAATTTTTTTCTGTGGTCTTGAAAACCCTTTGTAGACTAGGCAATACTCATGTGTGAGATAAATCTTTTGGTGCTGCTTAGTTGTCTAACATTTTAAAAATGAAGAAAGCAAAAATTTACTTGACTGCTTTTATTGACTTTTCAATAAAGCACCAGTTTATGCTTGTATTCTGTCTTCTTCCACTCAATGTAAGCTGAAGAGCAGCTCTTTCTTTGATATATTCCATTTTATCTGCATTGCCTATTTAATGCTTATCACAGTGTCCTCAAATTGGTCACTGACTGGCTGACTTCACTTAAATTTTTAGAAAATACTGAAATTGTATTAATTGTTATTTACTTTTAAGTAGCATATAATAGCAATTAGAGCAGAATGATTATATGATAATGTTCCCACTGTACGTCACCGTTTGAGGTATTTACTCAGCTGCATGCGTCTGTATGAACTGTTCAGTAGCTATTCTTTCATCATCATTTGCTCGTTATGAAATAGCAAATGTACCTTTTAATAATTCTTTTCATCTCTTGGCTACTTTTTCATATAACCAGCTCCTGATTGTCCATGCTTATTTGAGTGGAGCCAGTGTCACTGTTAGTCCCGAGTGGCAGATAATCCAAAAAATAACTTCTACTTGCCTTGGCTTTGTATTTATATTTGAATAATCAGCTTGAAATCCTTTCTGGAAGTAGGTGGGGTATAAATATTTATATTTGAACATGCATGTCATTGTTGTTGAAGATCACAGTGCTTCCACTTTAAAAAGTGAGACTTAGGATATAGGAAAAATCTCCCTGTCCTGTCACATTTTTCCCCATTACTTTTTAGATTGGATTATGTCACTTGTGTAATGGAAGAAAATCTGTTTAAAGCAAGTCAGCTCTCTAAATATGTTGGTGAACATTGTTCTAAGAGGAGACAGATTAGTTAGCCTCTAAGCTGAGGTAGGGAGGTGCCTATAAAAGCTTTTTATTCTCTTCTACCTCCCTTCTTCTCAGAGTATACCAAGTTGTTGATATCACCAGACTTCTTAGCAAGAACCACTATATGTGGAACTGTATCTTCAGAATATTACATACCATTTAAATGAATGTATTAATTGAAAATTGACTTTTTGTATCATCTTGCTGCTGAATGAGAGGAATCTTAGTTCTAGTTACTGTAGGAACTGTGAAGTCTTATTTTGCAGGGTGAAAAATTTAGGATTAAGTTTGATTACATCATAAATGCTTAAGTTGATCTTTGCCTATTTTCCAGTGTCTCAGAAAAAAAATAAAGTGATTGCATCATTAAATTGTGCTTTTTCTTAATGTTATGCAACCGTTATTTTTCTCTTCTAGAAACCAGGTGATGAGGAAAAAACTCATTTTATTTTTTAAAAGAAGAAATCATGCAAGAAAACAAAGGGTGAGGTCCTATCCTTGTTAACTGAAATGTGTACAGCTTTCCCATTTGTGCTCATTTAGGCATTCACTTGTCCGTTACTAATGAGAATGGTCCTTGATTAGAGTGAGAATAAATGCTGATTTAGAAAATAACTGTTGCTTCTTGGCCTTTTGGCCCGCATCAAGTAGAGTCCCTGGTCTTATTAGTTTAATATCTGACATATCCTGTATCTGAGGACAAGATATTAAGTGCATTTTTGGAAATGGGAGATGGAGTAGGAGCTTGCTCTGGCCACTCTGTGCATAGACCTAGTGTTGTAGTACTTTTAGGAACAGTGCATCTGCTTAGGGGAAATAAGTCGTGCATAAATAAAAAATAAAGTAACTGTACATGTGACTTTCATGTAAATGTAATTAGAGTGACATTTAAATATCATAAACTTATTATTAAGTTAATTTCATTTGTCACCTATGTATAACATTTTCATTTAACCAAAATAAAGAAAATGGTGAGTAGTTAAAATAGATACCACTGATAAACAAAATGATCTATATGTAGTCCCTTAAGCCTCAGTCAAATGTAAGTTGTAGTTATTCTGATGAGAATGTATCATTGTTTTTTAGATGAAACTGGTGAGAGCCATGCCGATAGTCTCAGCACTTTGGGAAGCTGAGGCAGGATGGGTCAAAAGTCCAAGCCCAGTCTGGACAACTAACTTAGTGACTTAGTGAGATAATGCCTCAAAAATCTAAAAATAAAATGGTCTGGGCATGCAGCTCAGTGTGAAGGTCCTAGGCTCAATCCCTAGTACTATAAAAAGAAAAAAAAAATTAAAAAGAATAAACTGGGTTAACTAGGGTTTTGCTTTTTAAAATTCATGTAGTCTCTCATAATTATGACTTGTCCAAAAACTTATATGATTATAAAAGTTGAGTTACAGAAAATGTATGCTAGTATTTTTCGTATCATGCACATGCTAATTTATCAATAAACTATCAATACACTTAGATGTTTAATAAATAAATGGAACTTAATAAAATCTACATCAGAAATAACCTTTGGACCTTACACTTAATGACCTGACAGAATACTAAGTTGTAAAGTTCAAGAAGTAGCAGATTTTATTTAGTGTAAAAATTACAGTATTTTAATTTGCAAGTCTAGTCTTGCAGATACTGTCTTATTACTGGGATATATATGCTCTTCTCTGCCTAGTCTTTTTGTTATAATTGTACTTGATGAATGAGCGCTCTGGTGTTGCAAACCTAGGCATGTAGACTTTTTCAGACTTCCTGAGAGTCATGAAATGTATGTGTTCACTGATTTGCTTAACAAATATTTATTG
Organism: Ctenodactylus gundi; assembly: GCA_004027205.1. Classification (NCBI taxonomy): domain Eukaryota; kingdom Metazoa; phylum Chordata; class Mammalia; order Rodentia; family Ctenodactylidae; genus Ctenodactylus; species Ctenodactylus gundi. Next base: position 205,959 of record PVKB01003029.1, read on the forward strand.
GTTGTGTACTCTGACCCATGTATTATTCTACAAAGGTGAGCAAGATGGTCATATGGTTATCAGCAGGCAGGTACAGTATTGTGGTCATACTGTGTGGTCACGTGTATACAGATAACTACGATAACATAAGTGAGCCACCTAATATAAATTGAAAGGGGATGTTTCACAGGAAAGCCAGTAGCCTGCAGATTTGTACTAGCAAAGGTAACAGGTTAGGTGAAATGGAACCTAGTGTGGCAGATGCACAGGTGATTGGAGCTGGACTGACCTTGTCGGGGAGAGTCAGGAGGAATGAGTCTACTCCAGGAAGCTGTGGCTGAGTCCTGCACTGCCTTGAGTTCACCTAGGAAACTTTGCATCACATACTGAGGCACTTTTTGTGATTTTAAAATGAGGAGGTGTTCAGATTTGTATTTTAAGAATTTACTGAGGTGGGATTGGAGCTTACTTAGTTTTTTTTTTTTTTTTTTTTTTTTTTTTTTTTTTTTAGACAGAGTTACATTCTTTAGTCCAGCCTGTTCCTGCACTCACTTTGTAGCCTAGGTTGTCCTCAAACTGAAGGCAGTCTTCCTGCTTCAGCCTCCTGAGTGCTGGGATTGCAGGTGTGCACCACCTCACCTGACTAATTTTTATGTGGTGCTGGGGAGTTGAATCCCCGGGCTTGGGCATACTAGACAAGTACTTTAACCACTGAGCTATGCCGTTAGCCCCACCTCTGCAATTAAGAATTTCTTAAAGCTCCTCTCATGCATTTCCAGGTTTTAGAACTTATATGTGGGGTCATGGGATGTCTTTCATGTTTAGGAATTGACCTAAAGCAATCAGTAAAAGGAAAGCTACTTCCTAATATAATACTATTCAGTCTGTGAGAAATAAAAAGACAAGAATTTGCATTTGGTCACATTAAGAATGCACAGAGACATTAAGAAGAGTGAGGTGTTATTTTAACCTGGTTGAGTGATGATATTTGCCTGGATTAAAGAAGTAGCAGTAGGTTAAAAAACACAGATTGTGCATATAGGAGTTGGAGCTAGTGACTGAACAGTGGGGGTGTGGTGGGGTGGAAGGAAGAAATCTTGTTCTCCAGTGCCTCTTTCTTGAGATGATCAGTGCTAACAGGTTTTCTTAAGTCCCTCCTGGCTCATCTCTGTTCATAAATTGTCAGGTGTGTACACAGTTCTGTGCCCATATGGAGGGTTCTTTTTGTTCTGTATTGAGAAGTGAGTTAATAATCTACTTAATTATGTAAGTAATTAATTCTTCGTATATTTCAATGGATTTCTTTTATTAAGTCATGACCACCTTCTGCCTTTTCCACACTGTCAAAAGTAGTTATATAGCATCTTTTTTTAGTAGCAAGACTGCAAACAGCTAGAACCTCCAGATATAGAGGAACAGTTAAATGTGCACATTTTCTCTAATTGGTGTAAAGGATGACAATAAAATGTTCTTATGATTGCCTTTGTGTGATTGGTTGGATTATGAACTTTCTAATCTCATTCTCCCCTTTTTTGGATAATGAAGACATGTGGTCACCTTCTAGTAGTGAGTCATCAGTTAGCTCACTAATTTGTGTGGTCGTAATGCTTACCAAAAATTCCGTGCAAAATACACTTACATGTTGATCTTTGCTGGGAAACAGAGCTTCCCTTTTTTCCTTTCAAGCGAAGGACTGCTTTTTCATTCCCAGTTCTGCCATAAGCCAGATACACTAGTGATTGACCTTATGAAATAAAATTTATTTACAAGTATTAGGTTTGTCATAATCACAGTTTAGTTTAATTAATTTGCTACGGGTGTTTAATAGGAACAAAAAATCTGCCAGCGTTATGATCAACTCATGGAAGCATGGGAGAAAAAAGTAGACAGAATAGAAAATAATCCTCGGAGGAAAGCCAAAGAAAGCAAAACAAGGGAGTACTATGAAAAGCAGTTTCCAGAAATTCGAAAACAAAGAGAACAGCAAGAAAGATTTCAGCGGTAAGTAGTTTGATGTTTAATAGTTGTGATGTTTTCACACCATACTTGAAATCATACTGTTGCTGTTTCTGATCAATAAGAAAATTCATAAGGAACTTCATTACTAAACAGTAAAGATTATGTATTAGTAAATTCAATTTTTTATGTTTAATCATCCTGTTGATCCCACTGAATATCTGAATATTTTGATGTTAATTCTTCAGTTCTATGAGACAGTGTCTCATTCTGTAGTCCAGGCTGGTGTTGAACTCACTGTGGAGCCCAGAGTGGCCTTGAACACCTGGCAGTACTCCTGCCTTAGCCTCCTGATTGCTGGAATTACAAACATGCACCACCATGTCTGGCTTATGTGGTGCTGGGGAATCAAACTCTGGGCTTTAAGCTTGCTAGACAAGTGTTCTAACTGTTGAGCTATTCCTACAGTCCCATCTCTTTAGTTCTTGAAAATATTCTTTCTTTAGGAAATAATAGGCCATAAGATCAGGCCTGAGTGTCTCATAATAATTACTAATATATACAAAAGCCTTGAACTAACATTAGGGTTAGGATTTTTGCTAATTAAGAATGTTTTTGGTTTTAGTAGGTAGTTGCTGATTTGTTTTTACTTTTAGGTGGCAGGTATTTTGCAAATGTCTTGTAGGCTTTAGTTTTCTTCATTATTTCATGTGAGAGTCATGTAAGCCCCTTTATTTACAGTTAGGTTTTTGTGAATTATGTTTTGTGTTGTTTTCCCCCTCATCTTAAAATATTTGATCTCTTTATTCAAGCCTGCTGTCAAATGTAGGACACAGACAAAAGTGCTAATTTAGAAGAACATGCCTTGATCATTGGTTTTCCATGAGTTTTCTGTAACTTATTTTTCCTGCTTGATTTTCAGTGTGTAATATTTAAGTGTTAATCTTAGCATTTAAATTATTAATTTGATAGATGACAAGTATATCACTTAAAAATATTTACCCAGTAGTATTTCAGATTTCTTTGACTTTTAGTTGGGTTAAAAATCCTATTCAAAAAGTAAATTTGTACCAATTGAATTGATATGCGTTCTTTGTAAAAGACCTTTAAATATATTTATAATTTCTTTCTCATATTTAGAGTTGGGCAGAGGGGAGCTGGTCTTTCAGCCACCATTGCTAGGAGTGAGCATGAGATTTCTGAAATTATCGATGGTCTTTCTGAGCAGGAGGTAAGAAAATTAATTGAATTAATTCAAGTTAATTGATAAATTATTAAAGCTTCCTGCCTTTTAAGTCTAGGAATTATGGGCTTACTTGTATGTAAAAGGAGAGCATTTTAGGTGCTGGAGTTTGAACTGTTCCAATTCCAAATAGTGTGGCCAAATTTTTGAACTGTTTTAAAGAGGCCAGACAGATAGTGAGAGACTGAGAGAGATGAAGAGAATATTATAATAAAAATAAGGATACAAGGTAGACATGGTGATGCACACCTGTAATCCCGGTTCTCTGGGAAGCCAAGTTAGCAAGGATGTAAGTTTGAGCCAAGAGTGAGCAATTTAGTGAGACTAGAACTAAAAAATGAGATGAGGTAAAGTTCAGTACAAGGCCCTAGGTTAAAGGTCTAGTAACACACACAGGCTCTCATACCCCCATGCCCCATCATGCCACACACGAACACACACTCACACCCCCACCTGCTCACACTCCTACTCATGGTCTTCTCCGAGTGCTGGGATTACAGCAGTGTAGCACCACACCCAGCTTATGTGGTGCTGGGGTACTAAACTCAAAGTCTTATGCTTGCAAGCAAGTGCTCTAACCACTGTGCTACTTCTCCAGCCTCTATATAGTTGGTTTTAATCTCCGTGTGCTCAGTTATCTCCTCCTTTCACTTCTTGTTATGAACCATCTTTGCCTGGGAATGGTTTCACCTGCAGAGATGACTCTGTTGCCACCATGGCAATAGTGAAAACTGTGGTAACGATGGGCAGGAGGGAACTTAAAGGACAGCAGTTGAAGGTAGAATAGATAAGATGGGTGGTTGAAGCATGAGGTGAGAAGGAAAAGAAGTGGAAAAGGTTTTATAGGGTTTCAGGTTCGAGCATTGAGCTGGTGGTACTAATTCCTAGGCTTACCAAGGAGTATGTGTTGTGCAGAAGGCTGTATCTTCCAAAAGGTGCTTTCTAGCCATGTGAGCCAGGTGGGAGGAAGTTGAACTGGAGTCATTTAGGTGGCAGAGTCATCTATGCAAGTGAAATATTCCCAGGCAAAGGTAGTAATAACAAAAAGTGAAAGGGGATAAGTGACTACATGGAGATTAAAACCAAATACAGGGGCTAGAGGAATAGCACAGCTGTTAGAACACTTGCCTAGCAAACATACCTTGTGTTTAGTTCCCCAGTACTACATAAGCTGAGGCAGAAGGACTGCTAGAAGTTTGAGGCCAGCATTGGTTCCATGGTGTGTTTAGGACCAGCCTGGACTATAGAGTGAGACCTTGACTCAAAAAAATATATAGATAGATAAATATGATACATTTCTGAATAAGAATTTCATTTCACTAATTTTTAGTGAGAAGATACAATTTTGTAGTGAGGTGAATTATTTTGTTGGTTAGGCATTTTCTTGCCTGTGTCAAGAATTAACAAAATTATGCAGCAGTTAATTATTGTAGAGCACAACATTGATTTGAATATAAGATCCATGCACAACAGCAGTATTTTCACCCATTCCCCCATTTTATTGATATGTATATGTGCAAAATTTAAGGTTTACAATGTAGTTGAGCCTTTTATGCACATATGTATCTTGTCAAGGTGACAAGGGCTTTCCCACTTTCCTTTTGTCCCTCCCCCTACCATCCCATCCCTCCCTTTTCCCATACCCGACACCCGTGTTTCATTTTGTTTTTCGTTTTAAGTTCCATAGGAGTTGTGCTCTGGGACTCTCATATCAGACAGACCATTCGATGTTCCTCCTTATGCTTCTGACTCACTTCACTAAATTTGTACAACCCCTTTGGAAAGCAGTATGGAGAGCTCTCAAAAGACTGGAAATAAATGTCCTCTTCGATCCAGCGACACCCCTCCTGGGAATATATCCAAAAGAGATCAAAACAACACAACAGAGATATTTGTATACCCATGTTCATAGCAGCACAACTAACAATAGCTGAAATATGGAAGTCACCAAAATACCCATTAACAGACCAGTGGATGCACAAATTGTGGTATTTATACACAATGGAGTACTATGCATCAGTAAAGTCCAACCATGTGGAGGCTTTTACAGGCAAAGGGAAGAAACTTGAGAACATCATGCTTAGTGAAGTGATTCAGAAGCGTAAGGTGAAACATCAAATGGTCTCTCTGATATTTTCACCTTTTTAAAGCTTTCTCACTACTTTTCCCAAAACTAAGCTAATCAGTATCTGATTATTCTGTTTACATTTATTTGTATTGTGTAATTACCTTTCAGTTTAATAATTACCAGCTTGACTGTCATCTTTATAATTTTCGTATCTTTTGGGCCCATGTTTGAATTTCATGTTTCTAATGTTTACCAGTAAGTTTGTTAGTAAGTTCGTACCCTTGTATTTCATTTAACCAGGTTTAAGCTATCTGTTAAGGTTGGTCCAAAGACCAGACAGATACTTACATATTTATGAGTCAAGTTTTATTTTTATGCTGTTACTTATAAACTTCATTTTAAAATTCTAAAAGTCTTGTTTATTTATTGTGATAATTACTACAGTTTTATGTGTTTCAAAACAGTGATCAATGATAATTATAGTGTTTTTTGTTTTAAAATAAATGCTAAATGTTAATGATACATAGATACTCGCTTGTGAGGTTGGAAATATTTTGAGGACTTAAATATCTAATTATTTCTTTTACTTGCAAAATTTAGTTGAAAATGTTCACTGATTTAGAAATACTGTCTATAGGTAAAATTCATGCATTTGTACTGTTTTGTACATTTAAAAGTGAAAAGCAAGGGGCTGGAGGAATGGTACAGCAGTTAAAGCACTTGCCTTGAGTTCAGTCCCCCAGCACAACATAAAGCTGGTCATGGTGGTGCACGCCTGTAATCCCAGTTCTTGAGAGGCTGAGGCAAGCGGATTGTCCTGAGTCGAAGGCCCATTTGGGCTGCACGGTGAATTCAGGACCAGCCGGGTGTACTGAATGAGACACTGTCTTAAAAAAAAAAAATGAATAGCAATCTGGACATGGTGACTTGTAACTCTCAGGAGGTTCACAGATTCCATGCCTGTGTCGTTGTCTTGGTGCTACCTTTTGTTAAAGTACAAAGTTCGGAGAATGTAGCCCAATATTAAGAGTTCTTATCTAGTATGCACAAGGACCTGTGTTCAATCTCTAGCACCACAAAATAAAGTAGAACAACCTAAGAAGCAGTGTCGTGAATTCTTTCTGTCATTACTTATTTTGGACGGAATATTTTTGTCTTTTTTGTGATTTTGGTGGATCAGTTACATGTTTCCCCCCTTTTTAAACAATAATTTTATTGTGGTAAAAAATTCACATAACATAAAATTTGATTTTTTTGGTAAATACATGAATTCTAAATTCTGTAGCACATTAGAACCTTGGGGTTTGGGGAACCAGTGAACGTGTATGCCCACTCCTTTTTCAGAGGTTCACCCCTTTCCTAGCTGACCACTGCCTCTCTCTTTTTTTCTCACTGTTTTTATTAATAAACATGCAATGCACAGTGTTTACAATGAATATGGATATTTTGTGCACATAGGTGTCATATCAACTTTACAGTCCCTTCCCATTTTTGACCTTCCCTCTCCCTCCCTATCCCTTCCCCCAATTCCGGCTATCACTTCATGTGGTTCTGTAGAATGTCTGTGTTTTGGTTTTCTAAGTCAGAGAAACCATACAGTACTTAACATATTACTCTTTCGCACCTAAATCATTTCACTTAAGTCACCACTCTAACTCAGCTTCCTATTCTTGAATGGGTCGCAGTAGTTAAATCTTGAGGCCTCTTCTCTGAATCCAACCAATCCTTTTAATGAAGTATTTACCAAAAGCATTTTTTTCCTATATTTTGCTATATCTTTGTTGCTATTCTTAAACCTGGCCTTACCCACCAATTCACACTAGAAAATAACTACAAGCATAGAGTTCAAAAGATTAGTAAATTTGGGAGAGAAGAAAAAAAAAGTTAAATTTCAAATGCCTTAGCTGAATACTGGAAGGTACATATTTGTAAATTCACAGGAGTATCTTTATATCAATCAGTTTTCTTAGGATACATTTTCATCAGTGACCTAATACGTGAATTGCTACAATAAAACAAAGTTAAAACTATATCACATTGCTACATTAAATGAACTAAAATCTATACCACATAAATGTACTTAAAGTAACAGATACGAAGGCAAATTTAGTTATTTCAGACTTTTTTAACTTTCATAACTTATGTACTCATATTTCACTGATTACTAACATACTTTTTTCTCAGCTCATTCTCCTCTAGCAGTTCTCACTTTTCCTCTGGGGTCATTGGTGTCTCTGGTCTCCCTTTCACTTTCTAAGTTTCCTTTAAGTATTCTCTGCAATACTGGCTCAGTGGCTGCAAATTCCTTTCAGCTTTCTCTATCATGGAAAGTTTTAATTTCTCCCTTTAAATTAAAAGATAATTTTACTGGATATAGCAGTCTTGATTGGCATTTATGTTCTTTTAGTGCTTGGATGACATTGCTCCATGATCTCCTGGCTTTTAGAGTCTAGGTTGAGAAGCTGCTGTTATCCTGATGGACTTATCTTTCTAGGTCACCTTCTGTTTTTCTCTTACTGCTTTTGGTATTTTCTATTTGTGTTGAGTTTCTAGAATTTTAATTATGATGTGTCGTGATGAGGATCTCTTCTGATCAAAGTTGTTTGGTGTTCTGTGTGCCTGCAATAGTTCCATGTTGATTTCTTTTCTTAGATTTGGGAAATTTTCTTCCATAATTTCATTAAACATGTCCCTTAAGCCTTTTGTTTTGTCCTCAGTCTTCTCCTGGACTCCCATAATTCTGAGGTGGTTTCTCCTTGAATCATCTATCAGCTGTTGTGATGATTCGCTTTCTTTCTTATTTTCTTTGTGTTCTTCGTGGCCTGTATGTTGCAGCTCAATCACATCATTTTCTAGGTCTGACATTCTGTTCTGAAGATGTTTAAAGTGGTTACTTACTATTTCCTGTGTGTTTTTCATTTGAATATCTGCATTCAATTTTTCTATATCTCTGTTGTGTTCTTCTCTAATTTCTTGTATTGTCTTCATTGTCTGCTGGTATATTTCTTCTGTGGTCTCCTCTTTTAGCTTTTCAAGGCTTGCTTTTACCTTAGATATGTGTTGGTGTAGCTCTTGCACTGTCTGTTTTATTTTCTGCTTTATTTCACTGAATATCTGGGCCCAGAAGTTACCATCATTTTTGCCATTTTCATGTTTGGATTCTGCAATTTCAGTGTTCCTGTTATCATCTTCTAGGGTGTCAGGTCTTTTTGTAGGAGATTTGTTACCCCATTTCCTAATGGTTTTGCTATCTCTGGCTGTCTCTGATGTACAGGAAAGAAGGGTTTGGTGAAGGCCCGGTTCTACATGCCTCTGGAATCCTCTGGCCCAAGGGACAGACAGGGTAGGGTGATGGAATTCCCAGTCCTAGATGCCTCTGGTGTTCAGAGCAGCGGGGAATCGGAAGCCTCTGGCACATGCCGGAGGAACGGGGTGATAGTCCCCCATTTGAGGTGTCTTGTTCCCCCCGGTCAACTCAGCAAAGCTCTCCGTCCGTCCTGGCTTCCCTCCCCCAGAGCAGGGCTCTCCTCCCTCGGAGTAGAGGTGCCCCTGAGTCGTTCAGGGGATCAGTAGCCTTTTCGCCTCTTTTCTCCTCTCTGCCACTTATGCCAGTTTCTTCTTAGGCACTGTTTAAGGGTGACGCCCAAAGACCTGATTTGCTCTTCTGAGCTTTCTTTTACTCTAAAGGGTTCAGTCTTGGGTTTTTTTTTTTTTTTTCCATCTTTTAAAAATGTCTCCTGCTGACGTCATTACCTGTGATAGCTGCTGAGCCCTGTCTCTGATCTGGAATCCCAGGGCCTTTTCTAGGGGGAGCGCACGCTGCGTTTGTAGTACACACACCTCCGAGTTGGTGTTTTGGAGGCTTGGGCAGCTAGCTGCTGACAATTTCCACTTCTGCGGATATGTGCTGACCTCAGGCTGAGGTTCTGGCTCCGGACCTTCCTCCATCTGTGGTGTGTGGGTGCCGGCAGCTCGTGGCTGTGCTGAGTTGGCTCCTTTATTCTTCTTCTTCCAATATGACTTCAGGTTTTCTGACCCTCCCGCAGCCTCCTGTTCATTGTTATGATGCTCTGTTCTCTCCTTGCTCCACCAGATCTTCCGGGCCCATGTGAACTTTCTTCCATCAGCAGCTGCCTGTGGGTCCAGCTGTTTGCAGCTGGCTGCGATGGCTTCCTTGGCTCCTGGGATTTTTTTTTTTTTCTCTGCTTTCGATGTTCCTTCGGAATATCTGACCTCCCCCAGGCCTCCTTTCAGTTTTGGGGGATCCTCCTCTCTTTCCTACCTACACTGAACACACTTTTTCTAACTAAAATCTCGACTTTTAAAGAGGGTCAATGAGGAGACATTGTGCAGCGCTGTTATTCAGCTGCCATCTTGACCGGAATTCCCTGCCTCTTTTTCTAAGCTGTCATTCATGTTGGGGCTTTTTATGTCATTATTTTTGTGCACTTCATAAGAGGGACACCATCTATAGTCCGGAGTTTTAGAGGTAGCTGTTACTTGAAATTGCTCAGTACTTTCTGCGTGCTGGCTCATTTAAACTTTGAAGATTCTGTGAAGTAAAGTGATTACGACTGTTTTGCAGATAAAGAAAGACACTAGTGCAGATTAAATTATTCACTCATAACTACAAAGTAATAAATAATGGATCCACATATTTAATCCACACATCCTGACTCTGATTTGGTCTTTCTTTACCATATTTATATTCAGTGAAGTCCATTGTTCAAATATTTACAGTGTCCCTCTTAGTTGGCTGACTTTGTTTCTGGTATTGAGAATACAGTACTAAATTAAGCCATCAAGTTACTTGCACTCATGAAGTTAATTTACTAGTAAGGGATCTAAAGATTTCTAATCAGTTTGTACTTGTTAGTTGTTTGGCTCTGTACAGCCATTTTTTTTTTTTTTTTTTTTTTTTTTTTTTTTTTTTTTTTTTTTTTTTTTTTTTTTTTTTTTTTTTTTTTTTTGAGACAGGGTCTTGCTCTCTAGCCCAGGCTGGTCCTAAACTCACTGTGGAACCCACACTGGCCTTGAATTCATGGCAGTCCTCCTCCCTCAGCTTCCTGAGTGTTGAGATTGCAGGTGTGTACCACCATGCCCAGCTTATGTGGTACTCGGGAATGGAACTCAGGTAGCTAGTGCTTGACTTAGGGCTTCCTAAGCAAGCTTGACTTAGGGCTTCCTAAGCAAGCACTTTAACCACTCACCCACTCCTCCAGCCTTGCCAGTGTTTTAAAAACAATTAATGTGAACTTTTCTCTGGGACAGGACAAGAGCCTGCTTCTGCAGAGTTTTTCATTGTGTTGATATTTTTGTCGTTGGATTCTGTCATTATTTGATACAGTTTATTTAATATTTTATATCCATGACTCAATAGAATATATGTTCTTACAACTTATTTCAAAATTTTTGTCATATATCCCTGGAGGAGGTGGAAAAGTATAAACCCTGAGAGTACTGTGAGTCACCTTCACTCAAATTGGTGTTACAACAGTTAGATACGTGATTGCAATTTTCCCCCCTCCTTTTTCTTTCTTTTGATATCCTCCTTTCCCAAGAAGAAGATCCAGAATGTTTTTTTTTTTTTCCCTGCGGGGGTGGAGGCCAGTTGACAGTTGGATCAGTTGAACAGAATTGTCATCTGATCTTTGAGAAAGAGGCCAAAAACATGGTGGAGAAAAGATAGCCTCCTTAACAAATGGTCCTAGGAGAATTGACTAACCACATGCAGAAGAGTGAAGCTAGATCCACTTCTTTTACCATATGCCAAAATCAAATCAAAGTGGATCAAAGACCTTGATATTAAAGTGGTAATACTGAACCTGTCGAAAGAAAAAATAGGCAAAACCTTTGAATACATAGGTGTAGGCAAGGACTTTCTCAGTACAGTACCCATTGCACATGAGACAACACCAAGAATGAACAAATGGTATTATATCAAGCAGCTTCTGCACAGCAAAGACAGCAGTCATCAGAGTGAAGAGAGAAGTGACACAATGGGAAAAATTTTTTACCATCTATTCCTCCGACGGGATTATTATCTAGAATAGACAACCGAAAAAAATTAGACCTCCCAAAGGCCTGATCAAAAAATGGGCAACTGAAATGGAGTTTTCAGAAAGAGTCCAAATGGCCAATGAATGTATGAAAACTTATTTATCATCTTTAGCCATCAGACAAATGCAAATCAAAGCAACAGAGAGGTTCTGTCTAACTTCAGTAAGAATGACTGATAATAAGAACTCAAAAAACAACAGATGCTGGTGATGTTGTGTGGAAAAAGGAACCCTCCTACATTTTTGGTGGGACTGTGAACTGGTCCAATCATTGTGGAAAGTGGTATGGAGATTCCCCAGAAAACTGAAACTAGATAGCCCATTTGACGCAGCTATGCTTCTTCTGGTTATCTTCCCAAAAGAGTTGAAGTCATCAAACAAGAGTGATACATGCAAACCTGTTATATAAACTATGCAACTTACAACAGCTAAATCTTGGAAGCAGTTGGTATGTCATCAACAGATTAATGTATGAAGATGTAGTTTATTTACACAATGGAGTATTACTTTACCATAAATAAAGATAAATTTCAATAATTTTTAGGAAAATGGGCACACTTTGAGACCATTATGCTCAGTGAAGTGAGTCAGGCACAGAAGGTTAAATATTACATGGTTTCTTTAATATGTGTAAACCAAACCATTGAAAAAAGTAAAAAAGATGGAATAAACTAAGAAGATAGACTTTGTAGGGGCTGGAGAAATGGCTCAGCAGTTAAGTCATGCACCAAGTACCCCAGTTTAATTCCCAGTACCACATAAGCTGGGTGTGGTGGCCCATGCCCGTAATCCCAGCATTCAGGAGGCTGAAGCAGGAGGATTGCCATGAGTTCAAGGCCAGCCTGTGCTCCATAGTGAGTTCGGTCTGGGCTCCAGAGTGAGACCCTGCCTCCAAAAAAAAAAAAAAAAAGCTATACTTTGTAGAGAGGGAAAGGGGGCATTGGGAGGATTGAGAGGGTAGGAGGTACAAAAGGAAGTAAAATGATCAAGGTGTCCAATATGTGAATATACTAGTTTCTCAAGCTGATTATTATGTATTGCAAATCAACGCTAATAATAGCATTAAAACATAGTTGAATTTTTTTCTTCGAAATATGTAACCTTTTAGAACAGTTTTACTGCAGCATTTCTGTGCATTATTATCAAAGTCTCAGTTGTTTCTAAGCCTCTTGGTAACTCATCTGACCGTTATAGGCCATCAGATCTTTATATCTGTTTACACTGTCAGATACACTGTTTTGGAGTACATTTATGTTTTTGAAAAATTTGATCTCAAGATGTGAATACATCGTGTATGTAATTTAGCATAGTATCAAGGTAAGCAATTCACTTAGGAGCTTTAAATTGTAAACTCTTACCTATATTGCTTTTAAAATCACCTCTAAAATGCATGATTGAAATGACATCTATGGCTTGGAATTTATAGCTGTAATTTCTGAAATGACTTAAGTCTTTGTTAAAAATTTTTTGCTTGCTTTTCCACAGATTTTATTAGGGGTTATAAGCATTACACACTATTTTGTTACTTTAGGTGATTTCAAGTTAGTGAGTCTGTCTCAAACACTGGTATTCAGAATGTTTGAGAATACACAAGAAAATAAAGGACTTTGGGGCTCAGGGACATGTAGTAGTATGGTAGTATTTGTGTAGTTCCTGGTTCAAAGCAAAGTCCCCCCCCCCCCCCAAATACATAGATGTATATATAAGGTATAAAATAACAAGCCTATAAGGATTTGATTTTGTTTACTAGGCAATTCCTACCTCTATGTGGAACATTTTTGAAATAAAATTTTATTTTGTATTTTGACAAATAATTTAAAATTTTGGTTTTTTTAAATGGAAGTTTATGATCATAAATATCCTAAGTTAAACTTTTGAAAAATAAATTGCTTATGTGTAAAAATTAAAATTGAAACCATCTTAAGTTCTAAGGATAACAGTCTTAAATTTTTATCAGAAAGATTATGTAAAATTAGTGAAAAGTACTTAGGATGTGAGTTTAGATAATTTAAGATTAAGCTTGGTTGCCTATTTTTCTATTTGTTATCAAAATGATGCTAAAATTTGTTCTGTAAAAATGTTGAGATCATTTTAAAAATGAGACTGTAAAATAAGTAAATGCTTCGTAAAGTCTTTACTTCAAGAGCTTGATGTTTTATCTTCTGAATCTTCCCAGTACCAATTTTATTTAAGTAAAGAACTTTTATCAAAGTAGTAGATTGTAAGGCAGATGTGTGTGTACTCGGCCTATAATTCAGTGACTATTTTTTAGATACATGAGCAATAACTACGTTATGTCCTATTATATATATATATATAGATGCTGCTATTGTCAGTAAACAGTATGTTTGTTTCTTAAATATCTTTCAAGTTTAAAGTTATTCAGAGTCCCTTTGAATATTTGTAATTTAAATTTTACTGTAAGTAAAATGGCTTTTCCTTTTTGCAGAATAATGAGAAACAAATGCGGCAGCTCTCTGTGATCCCACCTATGATGTTTGATGCAGAACAAAGACGAGTCAAATTCATTAACATGAACGGGCTTATGGAGGATCCTATGAAGGTTTATAAAGATAGGCAGTTCATGAATGTTTGGACTGACCATGAGAAGGAGATCTTTAAGGACAAGTAATTAAAAAATTATTGTTATCAATAAAATGGGAAAAATAGTTTTTCTTCAGTGGAGGTTTAAGTTAGTGACAGACTTTCACATTGACTTGTAAATTGAACTGTTCGCAGAAAAATCTGGCCCTGTTTGACACTTGGATGGATACAATGAGAAGTAAAGAATATTGATCTTCCCATAAATTTATAGGAAAAAAATAGATAACAGATAAGAGCTGGGACAACAGTCATTTTAAGACAGATTCCCAAATTTGATATCAATTTGGGGGCTCTGTCTCTCTTTCTTGCTGTACTCGGGACGAAACACAGAGCCTTTTCACTTAACTACATCCATTTTTATTTTTTATTTTGAGACAGGGTCTTGCTGCATTGCCCAAGCTGTTTTTAGCTTGTGATTCTGTTTCAGCATCCCAGAGTGCTCTCTATAGAGGCCAATACCATCACACCTGGCTTGAGAGCTTTTTTAACTACTAATTTCTGTGCCTTTAGTAGTCTAATCAGTTCCTGGTGGATGTTTCCCAGGTCTTTGCCAATGTAAACCTTTCAGAGATTCTCTAATTTTTACTTAGATTGCAGTGAGGAATCACTTGGATTTAGTCTGTATGTAATACTTCTTTTTCCAAGTTTTTTTTTTCTTTTTCAGCTGTTAAAATATTTATTTGTATGTGTGATTTTTTTTTTTTTAAACTCAGGTTTATCCAGCATCCAAAAAACTTTGGACTAATTGCTTCCTACTTAGAAAGGAAGGTAAGAAATGGTTTGGTTTGCCTTGAAACGTTTATGTGTTTGTGATGTCTTTGTTACTTTGGAATTTGTGTACTCTAAGAAGCAGCAGTATTTAAATAGAACTATTTTTGCAGCGTTTGGTATAGAGAAGAGCCTTAGATATGAAAGAGTGATAATTAGAGTTCTATTAGAAATTCCAAGCTAAGAACACAGAACTTGTTTTTATGGTTAATGATAGGTAACCTCATCTTATAGTGTCCTAAAATCAATCACAATATAGATTAAAGTGCTTTTTTTTTTTTTTTTTTTTTTGAGACAGGGACTTGCTCTGTAGCCCAGTTGGTCCTGAACTCACTAGGGAGCCTAGTCTAGTCTTGGGCTTTCTGCAATCCTCCTGCCTCAGCCTTCCGAGTGCCTGGATTACAAGCATGCACAACCATGCCCAGTTTTAAAATGGTTTTTAAAAGTCACTAAATTTCTAATTAACATGGCAGAGTCTTTATTTCCTTTTTTTTTAAAACAGTGTTTTGAGCAAAATAGTTATAAGGGCATTTTGAATATTTACATATGTGAAGTAAGAAATAAAATTTATTTACTAGTTAATAAAATGTTTGAATGAGTCTCATAGTTCTTTATATTTTAATTTGGATTAAGACATCCTAATTGTGTGTGTAGCAGCTGTTGGTATTTTTAGAGCCTACATATGCCTTAAAATACTAGCAGTGTGTTTCTCTTTAATTTATACTTCAGTGGTACCGAACTTTTTGTGGATGTATCATTTATTTTTTTACTTTATTCATTAATCAGAAATGATTTTTTTCCTTACAGAGTGTTCCTGATTGTGTTTTATATTACTATTTAACCAAGAAAAATGAGAATTATAAAGCCCTAGTAAGAAGGAATTATGGAAAGCGAAGAGGCAGAAACCAGGTATATTCCATTACTGTATCGATGTTTCAGGGTTAATGGAAATAGAAAAAAAAATGCTGCTTCTATTCAATTATTTTGGATGTTACGAATATTATAATTGAAGTTTTTTAGTATAAAGTTTTTGTTAATGGAAAAAGTGATTTGAAAATATATTTTCCTGTCATCTGAATCGTATTCAGCATCAATAGTGGTCATGAGATTAAATATAAGAACTGCAGCAGCTTATCTGATAAGCCATCTTTAACACATCCTTTTGTCTAAGAAGGGAAAGGGAGGATAAGAGAATGATAGGAGGTAACTAGAGGATTGTTTACTGAAATGTCTGAGGCCTGATCTTCTTTCAGATTAACTTCATTTGGGGAGTTTAGATTAGTTTAACTGTTAAAAGGTTCTTTACCTAAAAAGGCATTTTTTTTTCCTTCCACAAGTATTTTTTATTTTTACAGTTGCAGTTCAGTAGTTTCAAAACTGTTTTCCCTAAAATAACCAGTGGTTACCCGTCAGGGCTGTGTGCCTAGCAGGGGAGCTGCTGTGCTCATGTCAGTGCCTCTTGCTGTCAGGCAGACAGGCACTATATGTGTGAGCTCTGACAGCTCTTGTTAGCATCCCTCCATCTCTTCTGGTTTCCTGCACAGCCATCCTTTCAGGGTGGCAGGGTCTTTGACCTTTTCATCTCTTGGGAACATGGTCACTAAATATAGAGGGTTTTATGCTTGTTTTGTTATGTTTTTAAAACTATTTTCATTACTCAGTGCCATCACGTTTTTGTGTTTTCTGGGTCATTGCTTCCTGCAGAATACTACTGTCTCTCAAGGTTTGATTACATGGTCTTCAGAAACATTATATTTTGGTTGGAAAAGTTTAGGGAGTGTTTCATGAGTCATCTGTGTGAAATGCTGCCAGCACATGAGTAACCTGAAGTCCCTAGACAAGCGTTTTTAGTGGATTATTAAGGGAGATAGAAATTCCATTCCATTGAGTTGAAAAATATTCTTAGGTGAGGAAATGGTAGTAGTACAGATGTATTCTTTTTTTGTTTGTTTGTTTTTTTGAGACAGAGTCTCGCTGTCCTGAACCTCATTATGATGGAGCCTAGGCTGGCCTTGAACTCACATTAATCCTCATGTCTTAGCTTCCCAGTGCTGGGATTACAGGCATGTGCCACCACGCCCAGTTTATGTGGTGCTGGGGAATGAACTCGGGTACTTAGCACTTGCTAGGCAAGTACTTTAACCAGTGAGCCATTCCTCCAGCCCCCAGGTGTACTTTTTTGTAAACATTGTAAAAGGGAAGAGTGAAATGGGTTGGTATGGCTAGAAGGATCAGAAGGGAGAAAAAATGGTTTGCTTGTGCTGATAGGAACAACATGAGAGAGACGGACACAGATATAGGTGACCTCTGAGCTTCATAAACATGCTAGGAGCAGGTTACTAATATTGTCCATGAAATAGGAATGCCATTCTGCCAAACATGAGAGAGTTGTCTGGGCTTTCTGCTTCCTCCAAAGGATGAATCAATAACTGCTGCTTTAGGTAGAGATCTTAGGACTGTCTAAAACAAGGTTCAGCCACAGTTTTAGCAATAATCATGCCTTGGATAAACCTTGTTAGCTACGATACTGCCACTGTACAAAGCTCAGGTACAATTTTAATAGTAGCTCCTCCAAAATAATATTCATAACTTTATCATTTTTTCATTTAGAAATTTTGTTATTGTTTAAGTTTTTCAGTCCTACATAAGGGACTAAGGTGCCACATACATCCTAGATGGTAATCCTGTTGCCTGGGATGCAGAGGAGGAAATTCCGTCAAGGAAGTTCTGTGTGGCCGGGAGTCTCTGTTACGCTGAGACATCGGAACTTGTACTGGGATGCTGTTTTACTTCTCTGTTTGGCACAATTCCACATCAGTGTTTGCCTCTCACATTTCTGTCTCGACCTTCGCTTTGCTATCTCCCTCAGCACTGTTCCAGGAAGCATTTGTAGGACTAAACATTTGTCATGTGCACCTTTTCTTTGATTTGAATTTTAGGATGCTTACCTCTAGATAGGCTCAGTTTTGGTTTGGTCAGCATTTTAAGCAAGTTAGTCCTGTACTAAATAGCTTTTAAATCATTAGTTTGAAAGTTTCCCTCTAGTTCTTTATTTCTTTTGACTGAATCACTGGGAATTTGGGAAGGGAGAGAATTAAGTGATGGACTTAGAATAACATCTTGGACTGAAAATAACCCTGTCCCCGTTTTGTACTTGTGTGGTTCATTCCATGTTTGTCAAAATGAGTGGGAAAATTTTCAGAAATTAGTTGTCTAAGGGCTATCTTAGGTACCTACCAAATGTCATTAGGTAAAGTCCAGGTGAAAGATGAGAGAAGCCACTGGGCTTTTAGACAGAATAATAACCAGATTTTTCTGGCTGCTGTGTTGAGAATAGATTTTCAGGAGGCAAGAGAAGAAGCAGAAAGACCAGGTAAGAGGTTATTGGCTTAATCCCAGTGGATTAGGCTTAGAGAAGGCTCTACTAGGTAGATGAGGAATGGCCAGTTTCTCTGTATGTTTTTGAAGGTAAAGCCAAGAGTCAGTTGGTCAATCAATCTGTTTCTCTGTCTCTGTCTCTCTCTGACTTTGTGTATGCATGCTATACTATGGAACTATACGTGTGTCCACTATACCCAGCTTAGACTTGAGCATTTTAATAAAATAAATAGAAAATAGAATATTTATGAGTGTTAGGTATTCAGTTTGTTATAGTAGTTAGTCTTAGCATCAGTGGTTTTTCACCTTGCTTATAAAGGACCTAGCTAAAACTGATCAGGTTGCAGTACATCTTGCACTTTTTTCATTTGAATTTTCTTTGTGTTGTTGTGATTGTTAGACAGAAATGCATTATCTTAAGGAGACACTTCATACCAGAATGAAACTTGTCTCATTGACTATATTTAAATTAGTGAGTTTTAATGGAGAGGAAATGTAGACAAAGTGCCATTGAGATTCCTGTGTCCATTTAGGTGAATTTTTAGATCATTGTCCTTTTGAAAATAAAGATCTCTTCTACAGACAGCCTGCAGAGATATTTGAGGGTTGTGATAAGTAATTCCAGATACCTTTCTCTTTTTTAAAAAAATAAACCAAAGTTGATTCCTCACTCTAAAGTATGTGTCATGTGTTAGGATAGGTATTTGTACAAAATGCCTGGAAGGTGAGGTTTAAATCTCTGGTACCTGTGCGTTCTCTGTTTGCGCTGCCTCATGCACATTTGGATTGTTGAGGAGTTCTACTGGAGGGGTTCCACTAACACCAGCAGACTCACATTCATCAACTGTATCTGTTTGCAAAGATTTCCGTGCTTTCTGCAGAGCAGCTAAACTTCTTATTTACTAGGCTAAGCAGTTGCGTCCCGGTCTTTAGTACCAACAGAGCGGTCAAACTAGCGGTTGATTAGATTTCAGGCAGAAGGGAATGAGTGGGGTTTATTTCTTTAAACCTCTGATTGACAAAATAATAGAAAAGAATGAAAAATAGTATTATACTTACCATCTAAGTCTAAGGGAAATTTTAACCTCTTTCCCTGCCTTCTCCTGAGTTGACTCATCTTCTCATATGTTTGGACTATGAACCATTTTCTAAAGCTTACAAAACCTATTTGCTAGCTAAAAAACAAATGCGAGCTTTGTTGTTAGTGTGCCAGTTTACTGGGTCTGGTGAGAAGTTGCTGTTATATTTGAGTTAGGATTAGTTTATTAGCATTTGAATCAGGTGAAGTGCCTACTGTGGTGAGCTAGGAAGTCCCCTAGAGCTGAGTAAGATACTCCCAATTTCAGAGCAGACTTACTTATCATTGCAAATCATGAATTAGAAAATCTCTCTGATTTCTCAGATTACTTTTTCTTTTTCAGTAAGGAAATTGCAAGAAGAAAATTAAACTGGCAGTTAGCGAGGGTAGCAAATTGGGAGTATAAAGAAAATAAAGGCATTAAAATGACTTACATAAGTCTTATGTGTTTATTTATTTATTTCCCCAAAACAGGGTCTTGCTGTGTAGCCCAGGTTCGTTCTGAACTCACTGTGGAGCTGAGGCTAGCCTTGGACTTGTGGCAATCCTCCTGCCTCAGCCTCCAAGTGCTGGGATTACAGGTGTGCACCACCACATTCAGCTTATGTGATCCTGGAGAATTGAACCCAGGGCTTTAAGCTAACTAGGTAGATGCTTTAACTGCTTTGCCATTCCTCCAGCCCCAATATGAGTCTTTTTTTTTTTTTTTTTTAATATTTGGTGTTGAACTCAGCACACTTGGCAGGCATTCTACCATTGAGCTGTATTCCCAGCCCTTAAAAATTTTTTTTTTAATTCAATGTTTTGCGAAGTTGCATAGGCTAGGCTCAAACTTGAAAAATCCTTGTAGCTCAGCCCCCCAGGTATCTGCATCTGCAACTTTAGGTGTTAGCCACCATGCTGAGAATTTAAAATAATTTCATAGGCAAAATATTAGATGCAGGGTTTTTTGATGCACTATGAAAATTTAATAGAAGAAAAGATCACGATGAAGGTAATGATGACGAACAAGCAAGTTTAGCACCATGAAGGGCTGAGATGAATGGGGAATAGGTGGTTGCGAATGGAGAGAGTACTTGAAGGAAGGATACTTGAAGTGTACTGAGAGGATAAAAGATAGATGCTGCTCGTCAGGCCATTTGTGATTCTTGCCTGGGAGCAGTTTAATGGACATAACCTGGTGTCTTAGTTATTTTTTTGTTGCTGTGATTCAGTACCGACATCTACAAAATTAGGGGAGGAAAGGCTTATTTTCCTCACAGTTTCAGAAGGTCACAGTCCACATTCAGGGGTGGCCAGCAGCAATGGAAGTACACGGCGGAGGCAGATGTGGAGGCAGCTCCTTGCAACATCACAAACAAGAAGCCAAGTCCCATCAGTCCTGTCTCTCAGTAGAGGAAAAAGCTGTAACATTCTTCTTCCTTCCTTTTATACAGTTCCCAGTTAGGCCCCCCTTATTTGGGTTGGTGGTCTTCCCTCATTCACTGGCCCACAAATTACTCACACTCTCCCTTATCCAGGCTCATTTTTAATCGCTTAATCTAGGTGTGATTCCTAAACCCTAATCCAGGCATGGTTCCTGATTGCCTCAAATTGACGTAATCTCTCCAGTGGTCACACCTGGGATGTTAGGTTGATAAAGGGGAACGTGTTGGAGAAGGAAGTGACATAATACCTGTAATCCTATTCATGTGGGAGGTGGAGCAGGAAATTGCCTACCTAGCATAAATGAGACCCCAAGTTTAATTCCCCAGTCTCTCTCTCTCTCTCTCTCTCTCTCTCTCTCTCTCTCTCTCTCTCTCTCTCTCTCTCTCCCTCTCTCCCTCTCCTTCTCTCTCTCTCTCTCTCTCTCTCTCTCTCTCTCTCTCATGCAAGCACCCACCCACCCACGCACAGCGCTGATATCTGTTTTGAAATGGGAAGAATAATGACAAGGCATAATGAGCCAGGTGAGGAAATCAGTATGCCCGTCTGTCATCCTATAAGAGAGAGAAAGTTGTCATAGGTAGATTATGAAATATGAAAAAGGAAATATTTTTAAAAATACAGCAGTTGAATGAAGTGGCATTAGGGACCAGGAAGAATACATTTTTATGTATTTGGTAGATTAGAAGAAAACATTGGAGGAAGCTGATAAGGCCTGTGTCATCTTTAGGAATAAATCAAGCCTTAATTTTGGCAAGCACCAAAGTCTTTGGGAAGTTACTAAGAATTAAGAGACATTTTCCTTAAACATGCTACTTCCCTATTGGGGGTGGGAGCAGAGAGTAGAACAGGTAGATTGTCATGAAGCAAGAGTAATATTAGTTTGTAAGACTAGAAGGGGACAGTAAAAACTTTTCAAGTAGCCAAAATAAAGGAATTTCATCTTCGCTGAGTGTAGTATATCTAGATGCCTGCTGTGGCTACATGCTGTATTATAAAATGAGTAAGATTGGGTCCTTGTCCTGGGTGAGATGATAAGAGGAAATCAAGAAAGGCCTCACTGGAGATAGAGCATTGTGAATTAAATCTCAGAGGATAGGTAAGACTTTACTAGGCAGGCAAGGCAAAACAGGTGTTGTAGGTGAAGGCTAGAAAGTTAAGTGCTGGGCATGTTTAGAAGAACCTAGAGCAGCAGAGAAGAGCATGGGAAGGCTGGATTGGAGAGAGCTGTGCATGGCTCAGTAGGTCTGTCCTCATTAGGTTATGCATTCTTCATTTCTGATTTAAATAATACACAATGAAAAGCTAGTTTTATTGTTTTGTATTAGAATCACAGTTTTGGCAAATGTGATGCCAAAGATAAAAGGGTCCACAGTTTGACAATCATTTTTGTCGTTGTTGTCTCCCAGGCTTCATTCATATATACGTTTATATGGTTGTAATTTCAGCCTAGGAATTTTTGAGTGTTTTTTTTCTTTTTACTTTGCTATCTCTTTAATATTTTCCCATAGTATATTAATCTTGGTAATTACCTCAGCTGTCATCTATTTGATTTACTAACCATTCTTCCAAAAATATGAAAGCTGATGAATATTTCTTTTAACATCCTATGTATTGATGAAGAATTTGGAAATGTATTAAGTATCTAATTTTAGGGGGCAGGAATAGTTTGAAAAATTGTATTTGGCTTATCAATTTTAAGGTAGAAATAAAATGTTTGTGACAGATTAGATGGGGGTTTCAAAATTTTTTGAAAAAAGCATCATGCTCCAGTTTCCATGTGGAATCTTAGCATTTTCACCTCTTTGACAAGTAATTCTGCACACGTGAGCACAGACGTGTGTGGATACCTTTTAAGCAATAGGCATAGAATATTTTAAAAATTACTGAACTGTTCATATATATAACTAGCAACCTTGTAAGTGATCAACAGCTAATTTAAGATTTTAGTTAGGTATTATTTATTATCACAGTATGTGAAACAGTTTTTGTTACCTTTATATTTCACAAATGATGGTTCATTCTAGCAGCAAATTGCCCGTCCCTCACAAGAAGAAAAAGTGGAAGAAAAGGAAGAAGATAAAGCAGAGAAAACAGAAAAAAAAGAAGATGAAAAAAAAGATGAAGAAGAAAAAGATGAGAAGGAGGACTCTAAGTGAGTTAAATAGTTGGAGTTAAAGTGAAATGTTTTAGTTACTATTAGGTAGTGAAACTGAATTTATAAAAGTTTTGAAATATTAGATGAATGGAACAGTGGGATTTATGCTTTGACTATTTAATAGTTACCTGGTATTACTAAGGGATGGAGTGTTGCAGCAACTGGTAACTTCTGGTTTAATTTAGAGACTTATTTCCCAGATATGACTTACTACTTTTTACAAATGGTAGACTGTAATGAAAGGTATTCATCGCAGGATACATTTTATAATTTGATCTTTAATTTGGAAGATTCATTAGGCTCTTTTTGAACAAGAGATAGTGGGCATTAGAGTGTATAAAAATGCTGAGAAAGGAATGGTTTTTGTTTATATATTTCAGGTTCAGGCTTCTTCTTCTTTTTTTTTTTTTTTTTTGCTTATGAGATAGGGTCTCGTTTTATAGCCCAGGCTGGTCCTGAATTCACTATGTAGCCCAGACTAGCCTTCAACTCAAGGTAATCCTCCTGCCTCAACTTTTCCCTTGCTATGTGTGTGCCACCAGGCCCTTTTTATGTGGTGCTGGGGAATCGAATTCAGGGCCTTGCACTTGCTTGCTATGCAAGTACTTTAACTGCTGTGCTATTCTTACAGCCCCAGATTTATTTTCATTATCGTATAAAATCGAATTCTGTGGCACAGGCCTGTGATCTTAGCACCATGGGAAGCTGAGGTAGAAAGATTAGAAGTTCATTCTCAGCCCTGACCACTTAAGGAGTTAATAAAACTCTATCTCAGAATCAAAACTAAAAATGGACTGTGTTGTAGACTATTGTGAAGGCCCAGGGCTCAGTCCCCAGTATTCTTCCCTTTTCCCCCACATAAATAAAAGTTGCTTGTTTTTTGTCATGTTGCTCTTTCCTTGGTGATAAAAATAATTTTTGTGTATAATAGAAAATTAGAAAAAGCAAGATACAATGAAAATAAATGTATCACTTTGTTAAACAACAATATTTATTGTTGATGCTTTTGTGCACATTTAGCAACAAGACTTCTGCGGCTGTTTGGCTGTTCCTCCATGAGTGATTGGCTTTATAATTTACATAGACTCAGTCAACAATTTTAGATGTATATGTTCATATGTATATATGTTAATATTTATTCATGAATGCACGTGTGATGCAGGATATTTTAAAAATACTCCTGTAGGCATTTTTAGAGTCACTTTCACTGTCCTTATTCCCAGCCTCTGGAAGCCACTTAGACCTATTCTGGGATTACACAGGAAGTGTTAAAACAGTATTTTATTTGCTTTCTGTCTCTACAAGTAATGGAGATAATCAATTTATAAAGAGAAAAGTTTTCTTTTATACATTGTGGTTTAGGGAATCAGCATCTATGCCCACCCCTTTTTCAGAGGTTCACCCCTTTCCTAGCCAACCATTGCCTCCCTTTCACCCTGTCATTCATGTTGGGGCCTTTTTATATCATTACTTCTGTGCATTTCATAAGAGGGACACCAATCTATAGTCAGTCTCTTGTGCTTGGTCCATTTCATTGAGCATTACTGAGTCTAGGTGCTGCCATTTTCATTTAAAAGCTTTATATTTGTCTTACTTTATGGTTGCATAGTATTTCATTGGGTATAGGTACCACATCTTCTTTAACTATTTCTCTATTGATGGGCAAATAGGTTGTTTCCAGGATTTGGCTATTAGGAACTGTGCTCCTATAAACATGGATATGTGTGTGTGTGTGTGTTTTTTTTTTTTTTTTTTTTTTTTTTTTTTTTTTTTTTTTTTTTTTTTTTTTTTTTTTTTTTTTTTTTTTTTTTTTTTTTTTTTTTTTTTTTTTTTTT